>JAXHKQ010000461.1:0-16866 GCA_038407185.1 Chalaropsis ovoidea
TTGTTTGTCCGTCCGTCCACCTGTTCTTCCGCCCGTCCGCCCGCCCGCCCGTCTGTGTCCGTGCGAGGCACATACATGCATGTGTCCCCCGGCCGGGATGCGGCGCAGCCCTCCTCCCCGTGTTTTGCCACATCATACCTCCGCAACCGTCAACGCCCAGTGCGCAACCTTCTCTGGCTGTGCAACATACAACCAAGAAAACTAAGGCTGTGCCCCAATCTCACAAGAACCTTACAAGGAACACCGCCCCGTGGCTAGCGTGTTTATATCATTTGCGTAGTTGTTGTTCGCGTCCAATCGACCCGAGATGTGTCAAGACCGATGTGTCAATACCGGTGTGTCGAGACTGACGCACAAAAGACCATCACATCACGTCCACAAGCCAGCAAAGACAAAAGCGTCATTATTGCATCATATCCAGTAGAGAGCCCCCCCGCAGAGACTACCCGTCGTCTATTTTGGCTTCAAGCCAGTCTCGCATGTTTACATCATCGCAACCACACAGCCTGACACATTGACATTGACACATCACAGCACAGGATGTGTGTTGTCATTCAGCCAGCGCAAGGAGAATGGACAGCTGCGTACAGCTGTGTCCACCTGTCCCATGTGCAAGTCGACCCAATAGGAACACGCCTGTCATGAATGTACAGGTACATGCATTAAAGCCAAAACAGCTCTGTAGAAAAAGTACCTATACATCGTCTGTCTTCCTTATCTTATCAAACAGCCGCCTGCACCCTGACGCTGGCTACCGTTCGGTGACCTGGCGATTCGGCAGCTTAACCCACCATCACCCTTACGGTAAGCGCTTGTGACGCCAGTTAAGCATCTTGCGTTCTTATTTTCTTTGCCGTCTCATTCACCATCCGAGCCATTCGACTGCTCTCCCCTCAGCCACTCAGCCACTCACCCACTCATGCTATCCACGATCCTCGGTAGCAAGTCTCCCACGGCCTCAGTATTGATACATCAAGCATCTCGCGCCCAATCCGCCGTTCTCCAACGTCGTCCGCTCTCCAACATGGCCGCCGCTGCATTTGCGTCGTCTGCACAGGACTTTGTTGACTTTGTCAATGCGTCGCCCACCCGTGAGTCGTCCCCTTTTTGATGGCGGCCTGCCAACTTCCAGCTTGCCTGAAGCTAACCCATCCACAACGACAGCCTACCACGCCGTCCAGTCCGCCTCGGTCCGCCTCGAACAAGCCGGCTTCCAAAAGCTCCGGGAGCGGGAGCCGTGGGCCGCCAAGATCCAGCCTGGTGGAAAATACTACCTGACCCGCAACGGCTCCTCCATCATTGCGTTTGCAGTCGGCGGCCACTGGAGCCCCGGCAACCCTGTGGCCATGGTCGGCGCCCACACCGACTCACCGTGCCTGCGCATCAAGCCCGTTTCTAAGAAGCAGAACGTTGGCTTCATGCAGGTCGGCGTTGAGACGTACGGAGGCGGCATCTGGCACAGCTGGTTTGACCGCGACCTGTCCATTGCTGGCCGCGTCCTGGTCCGCGATGGCGAGGGCAACTTTGTGCAGCGCCTGATCAAGGTCGACAAGCCACTCCTGCGCATCCCTACGCTGGCTATCCATTTGGACCGCTCCAGCACCTTCGACCCTAACAAGGAGACCCAGCTGTTCCCCATCATTGGCCTTGTTTCCGAGGAGCTCAACAAAGCCGCGGCTGGCGGCAAGGCCGATGACTCCGCTGCCGAGGACAAGGAGGACTTCCAGCCATTGGCTGCCATGGACGTCCGCCACCACCCTCACGTGCTGGACGTCATCGCCAAGCACGCCGATTGCAAGGTTGAAGACGTTGTGGACTTTGAGCTGGTGCTGTACGATGTGCAACCCAGCACCCTTGGTGGTCTCAACGACGAGTTCATCTTTTCTCCCCGTCTGGACAACCTGGAGATGACATACTGCACCATCACGGGCATCATCAACTCTGCCGCCGACAACGATGCGCTGCTGAAGGACTCGTGCATTCGCCTGGCTACCTGCTTCGACCACGAGGAGATTGGCTCGACTTCGGCCCAGGGTGCCAACAGCAACTTCCTCCCCTCAGTTCTCCGCCGCCTCGTGGCCTCCGACATTGCTGCTGCAACAATCGGGTCTGTCGACAGCATGACACGCGAGCCCGACGAGAGCGCGGCCTTTGAGCAGACGCTGGCGCGGTCGTTCCTCGTCAGCGCCGACATGGCCCACAGCGTGCACCCCAACTATGCGGGCAAGTACGAGGTGGACCACCAGCCCGCCATGAACAAGGGCACCGTGATCAAGATCAACGCCAACCAGCGCTACGCCACCAACTCCCCCGGCGTCGTGCTGCTGCAGGAGTGTGCGCGCCGCGCCGGCGTGCCGCTGCAGCTGTTTGTCGTACGCAACGACTCCTCGTGCGGCAGCACCATTGGCCCCATGCTGTCGGCCAAGATGGGCGTGCGCACGCTGGATCTGGGCAACCCGCAGCTGTCGATGCACAGTATCCGCGAGACCGGCGGCTCCAAGGACGTCTTGCACGCAGTCAAGCTGTTTGAGCAGTTCTATGAGTCCTATGGCGCTCTAGAGGCCAAGATCCTGGTGGACTAGAGAGGCTTTTTGTTTGTGGGCTGAGCGGCCTTGTGGCATATGTATGTAATGCGTTGAATTCCAAGTTTCACATCGTCTGTATCTCTGCTGGCTGGCACAAGCTCGCAAAAGCAATGACGTCGTCTCATGGCGAGAAGTAAGAGGGGTGGAGTTGAGCTTTGGCTTGGTTACACAAATATAATGTATTTTCAGATGAAACGAGGATCCCATCGTCCACTGGTTGTCGAGTCGGAGGCAAAGACCCAGCCCTAGGAAGTTCAGCTGGAAATTCCCCTTTCAGTTAGGTATTCCCAGAGGCGTAGTGGAAGACGCCTTGTAGTACAGGTGCTGGACATCTGAATCTGAATCTGCGGCTGGCTGCATTCAGCTCACGGCTCCTGCTGGCCGACATGCATGGCCTCTGGAACTCGGCTCGGCCCCATCCCAGCAGTGAGATGAGACGGAATGGGGTGTCTAATCGGGAGGCGCAATGAACCATGGAAAGCTATGTCCACGGCGGTGTTGCGGTGAGTATGGGTTGTTGTATATTCATTATGGCTACTACATTGGCCCCATGTGCAAGCCGGATCTGTTTCGTGATGCACCAAGAATGAGGCGATCTAGGCAGTCAAATAGCTGAGGCAGTGCCAAGATTCAGAGGCCGGATAGCAGTGGCAGAGAATCACACTTCGCTTCTGCCACAGGGGGGGGGGGGCATTAGGGAGGGGAGAAGTATCATGAGCCGCCTCACACTCCCTCCTAGCCGCAGCACCAACGGGCGTGTCACCAAGGACGAGTACACGGCGTATCTATTATTATCGCGTTGTGAACCGGTGGTTTTGGCTCGCAGTACAAGTGTACGTCCGTGGCGTCGGCGACGTCATCCGCAATGTGCACGGTGAAACGTGACAAGCCATGATCATATATCCACGTGAGACACATGTATTTATTCATGGCAACATCCATTGTCAAATTGGCAAAGCCTGAGGGCCCGATGTCTGAGTGTAAATAGAGAGGTGCAAAGAAGAGCTCCCCCCCCCCCAGAGAGGGAATTGGCTTGAAACAAGACAGCTGAGAAGAGACAAATGCACCAAATAAGGCAGCACGAACAGACAACGAGAAAATACTTGATACACTTTACGCTTCCTGCCGGGGCGTGCAGCAAGGCAAAAACGCACGGCACGTGACGGGGAAGCAGGGAGGAGGACAAAAGGAAGGACGACAGAAAAGCAAACTGACGTTTGAGATGCAACTCTGGGACGCAAAGATAGACGAGCTGAGCCAGAACATGCATAAGTTGGTCACAGCATAAGGTTGTGTTGTCAGACAAGCCCCTGGCGAAGGGGGAGGGAGGCTTCTTTTATAGAGTGTGGCGGACATGTGGCTGAAGCACACATATGTGGCTGAAATGGGCAACAAAGAAGCAGGAGAACAAGAATGGCAGAAACACCTAATCGGGAAAGACAAGAACAGAGGAACCTCGAGCTCCATCCAGCGATGACTTAACCGCCCAGAAAGAAGAAGGCGAGAAAATAAAATCTGAGTGCGTTCGGCTTTACAAGAATGCGAGAAAACAAGATAAGACGAAGCGCCAAATTAGTGGCGACTTGCATGTAGACGCTCGAACAATGCAATCTTGACTTGCGAGTGCAAAACCAGGCAAGAAAAAAAAACCAGAAATCACACCGCCCGGAAGCTTGAACCCGCCCGAAAATCAACCAGGTCTAAATGGCCTGATACTAATGGCCGTGATCCAAGGGTCTCATTTCGGTAATTGCTGATCTGTGCATCCATGCACCTTCTGAAACTAGCAAGCTCACAAGAGCCAGCCAATCGGATGTTAGACTGCAGTTAGGGAGGGCGCATGGGCAACCTCGAGGCTTTACACCAAGTCACGGACAACATACAGACAGGCAGAGAAAGATTTTGGTCGCTTTAACGCATATCAATTCAGTAACTAACAAGCAAAAAAGATAACTGACAGTCATTGCAGAAAACGACAGAAAAAGAAAAAATCAAGCATAAACAAAAAACGGATATCCCAAAAAGAAATGCTGTATTGAAACCCTGAACTCGGTAGCAGTTGTTCGCCGAGAAGAAACACACTGTCATTGTCATTATCGAAGCACAGGAGTGGCCTGGCCCGCTCTAAGTCTTCATCTGGAAGCTGCCAGCAGGTGCTGGAAGCCGCCATGGAAGCGGTGGTCTAGAAGTTGCGCGCTTAAGCGAAGGCGAAAGCAGCGACGGCACCGGCAACGGCCATGGCGGCAGAGCCGGCCAGAGACTTGGCACCGGCAGTGACGGGGACACCGCTGGGGGGGCTGTGGAGAGGGCTTGTTAGTGGCGTGTTCATCTGAAGCGTGCGGGTGTTGGATCTCAAAAACTTACGTGACAACACCAGTGCCGGAGGGGACACCGCCGGAGGGACCAACGGGCTTGGTGGCAGGAGCAGTCTCGCAGGGAACGGTGTCGGTGACGGTGATGACGGTGGGGAGGACGGTGGTGTACTCGGTGGTAATGACTCTGACGCGGGCAGTCTCGCACTCCTCAGCGGCGACAGCGGGCAGGGTGGTGCCGGGGACGGCAGCGTTGCCAACGACACCGGTGCCAGCGGGGCCCTGGGGAAGACCAGCGGGCTTGGTGGGCTTGACAGCGGGGGCGGTGCCGGTGGGGTAGTAGGCGACAGTGCCGTTGTGGTAGCCACCAGCGGAGGGGACGGGGTAGGCAGCGGGCTTGGTGGGCTTGGCCTCATCAGCCTCGCAGATGGTGGTGGAGACAGCAATGACGCTGGTGACGACCTTGGTGGCGTGAGCGGGGCAGTCGGTGACGGTCTCAGCGCAGTCAGTGATGGTGTGGTACTGAGTAGAGAAGATGGTCGAGGTGACCTGGGGCTTGGCGGCAGTGCCAGCGGGAGCGGTGCCGTAGGGCAGCGAGGCCATGGCGCCAGCGGCGGCAATGATAGCGACGGTAGAGAACTGCATTTTGAATGATTTGGGAAGTAAAAAGTAAGTCGGTAAAGACGAAGAAAGAAGGTATTAGATACGAAGTGAATGGATAGTTAAATAAAAGTGCTTGTTAAAGAGTGGACGACCGGAGTCAAAAAAGAATTGAGCGAAGCGGGAAGAAGCTTTGAATAATGAAGTTCTGGGCTGAGGAACAGAGGAAAAAGAGAAGTTGTCTTGGGAGGGGAATGGTGTGCCTATTAATACTTGAAATCGGCTCACTGAGCCCGAGCAGAAAATAGAGGAGGCGAAGTGAGGCACAGCCAAAGTTAGTGTGCGCTCTAGTCTCAGACTCTGTGAAGCCCACTCTGTTAGCCCACTGGCACATGCAACAGCAGCAGTAGCAGGAGCCAGCAGTAGCCAGCAGCAGCCAGCAGCCAGCATGTGCCCACACACGCCCCCATGCGCGCTGCTATTCTCCCGCAGCGCAGCCAGCTATTGACTCCACCCCCCGGCCGCTGCGTGTCTCTGGCTGTGAGTGGTCCGTGTCGTCTGTCTCTTTCTCGGGCTCTTCTCCTGGCTCGCTCATCCTCATTTCCCCTGTGAGATTGACCATGTTCCCCCTCCCCCCCTCTTCCTCCTGCTTCTTCGCGGCGTCTTCCTGGTGGTCCAATTTCCACCCCTCGCACCCCCCTCCTCTTCTGTTCTCCACCCCTCCCTTCTTAGTTTCCCCTTCCCTTGCGTGGTAGGACGCAGTTTGCCTGCTTGCTTGTTCTTTGTTCCTCTCTCGGTCTCGGTCTCGCTCGTCTGTGAGTTGGCGTTGTTGGTTGCGGGCTTGGTCTATCGTGCAATGGTGCTCGTTTGCCGTCTTCCAGGGGCTTCTTCTGGCGTCCCTCGTCGTCCCTCATCATCGTCGTGGTCGGCCGTTCGATACGCTCTATTCTGACTCCAAGACGGCCAGGCCAGGCAGCGCAAACGAGAATGGGCGGATCTCGTGCTATCCACACTATGCTAATGTTAGACACGCTAAGTAACTGACGGTTTGACCCTCGGCGAGTCTTTGCTTCTCTGCGTCGTGTTTTGGTACCTTTTTAACGCTGTGTTTTGTTTTCCTCTTTTTTTAGTCCAGGCGCTCGCTGGGTTCAGGTTCAGCAGCACCCCGTGGCATCCGCGGCCGGAAATATGCTGTATGATGGGCCAACTCCGCTATCGTTCCTGTATCGTGATCTTAATTTGGTAGATTCTTTGTCATCAAAGCCTTTCGCTCTGCCCGATACACATGAAGCCTTCATTGTTGTGCGTTGTGCGTTAGGGTTTCTTTTTTTTACCTTCTCTAACCCGGCCCCCACCTTCCCTCTGTCTCGTCTCTCTCCGCCCCTCCTCTTTCCTCCTTGGCTTCTCTTTTTTCCAGGCATTCTGGGCAACCCACCCTATCGCTAGGTCCCAGCCCGTCCATCTCCTTCCCCATACCCATCCCCAGCACAATTGCCATTGCCCGTTCGTCTGCCCAACAAGCCAATCAGGGCCCGCTGGTGATTGCCACTTTGCTCATTGCATTGTGTGCTCAACAGGCGGTGAGCGCCCAAATGAGGGTTCATCGCCCGGCGTGCATTTAGCCTTCTATTCGTCTTTGGGTGCATTTTGCACTTATCGGTTCGCTTCTGCTTCCTAGTCCGTCCGTGTCATATTAGACCCTGAGCTTAGCCCTGTCGCTGCCCTGTCTTTTGGTGGCAGGCCTTGGCCTGGAGGGGGGAGAGTGAGGACAAGGAGGAGGAGAAGAGGGGGAGGGGGAGGGCGGAGAAGGCATAGTGTGCTAGTCTCAACTCAATTCTAAGGTGTCTCTGGCTTAGGGCCATAGCACCACCGCAATGCTTGGGCTATCGTTAGGCGTGTCTTGCTTTGTGTTTTGTCTTGCTTTTGGTTGAAGAAAAAAAAAAGGAGTCAGCCACTAGAGACAGTGTTGTGGCTGTATCAGCCTCTCCAGCACACGAATCATGCTGCGTGGGTACCTGTAGCCCAACTGCCGGTACTTCTGTCTGCAGCTCTGCAGCTCTGCTAGCAATAGCCCCTCACCAGCACCAGCCGCTCCTGTTCTTTCCCATGGCAAGATTGGCGGTGAAACACCACTACTGGCAAATCATCGACGTACACGGAAATCTCCCACTTTGATTGACCCGTTTTGCGCTCTCCTTCCCTCCTGCTCAACCTCCCTTGGCTATCAGTTGCCTAACTTGAATTTCCACGAGCACGGTCCTTGCTTGCCATGTCACTGGCAAAGGCTATTGAATTGAATTGAATTGGGTTGGGTTGGATTGGACTGAACTGAATCTTGACTTGGGCCCTCCCACGCCCACACCCACCCCCTAATCTCATCTGCATAATCTCATGCTCATGTCTATCAAGTCTCTCGCTTTCTCAGGGACCTGGCTTGGTCGTTTGGAGTTAGTTTCTGGTCCAAAATGCAACACGCCCCTTTTTCTGCCATAAAAAATCCCTTTGTCTTCCTCCCCAAGACAGGTAGAGGTAGGTTCCTTTGTATATGCAAAGGTAGCAGAGCAGAAACAGCACTTGGTAGTTAGTTACTCTGGGAACATGGGGCAGCTGCAAACTCCGTGATTCTGGCCAGCAGCAATGCAGTGTCAAATTCGCTCGTTCTACTTGTCAATCTCTCTTATTTGGACTTGCTCCTAACCGGAATTTCACATGGCTTGTAATTAGCCTTAAATTATGAACAGTTCGCCACAAAGGCAGGAAATGGAAGGAACTGACGTTGCTACCTCCCTCCTCCTTCCGCTTGGGTTTCCTTTTTCTTCGCTCCTATTATTTTTTTTGTGTCAAGTCTAACTAAGCTTTTGTTCTGGAGATACAGGTACAGGTACAAGGTTACCGAATGCCATTGCCGTTTGCCATAAATCACGCCTTCCTAGACGCAGAGATAGCAGCCTCGCTGTGTGATTGGCTGCATGCTAGCCCTTGGTGGAACCAGTCCGTGGTACCTGCATTAGCGCTACGTCCTGCTTACTGCTGACAATGCAAGTCTTGGTCGACATGACTACACAAAGGCCAGTTCGTGCATAAATTCAGATGAAGTTGTGAAAATTTGCTTCTTGGGGTAGGTGCTTATATTGCCTATGCAGAGTACCGTCCAATGACAACGAGCACATGTAAACAAACGCAGTCATAATAAACAAACAGAGGGAAAACTCTAACCCAGATGCCATCTCTCACTCTCTCTGACTCTTGTAATTTGCCTTGGTTGTCCATGTTCTTGGGCCCCTCCGAATGTCTGTTCTCACGCTCTCCCTCCTTGGCCATTAGACTGTCAATGTCAAGCCCTTTATCCCGTCCCTTCAGGCTCAGCCTTGCCTGGCATCAACACAGCCACAATAACGTAGCTTATTTTGACATATTCCCAGGGCACAACATCGCCTAAAACCATGATGATGCTGATAGCATTAGGCTGTGCTCGCTCTCTTCTTGATACACTCACGCTTCAGTCATTCCCTTCTATGCAATGACTGTGACAGCGGCAGGCCTTGCTCCAATGCTTACCGCCATATGAGCTTGTTTTCGCCTCTCCTCGTGCAATGGTTCTCGCCTCTTTTTCTTCTTCTCTTCTACCGCCACACACGTCTCCCTTTGACTCTCTCCCTTACAAAAATATCGTGGCTACCCGTCTTGGGTCTTGGTCAAGCCTGCCGATCGTCTCAGGCACACAGTCTCTGCTCAACTGCCGAATCGTCTATGGAGGTAGATATTTCTTTTCATAAGGAAGGACTCCTGAGCACAAAGCTTCGAATTGGCATTATGCTGTCATGTGTCAGCGGGATTCAGTACATTATATCCATCATGCATTATAAACAAAAGACATCACCGTGGTTCTCTCCGCCTCCGATAGCAATTTTGAAGGCGCTAATCAAGCTAGACTATCGACAACCCTATGCTATGAGCTACAAATCCGCTCAGCACAATCAAATACAGATAGCACTGCAACTCGTTCTTGGGTCTCAACCCTGGCGGTAATACCATGAAGAGCAGGGTCTGAGACCGCCCTGTTTAAGCCAACGCCCTGTCCGTCATGATGCTGACCCGGCCAAAGTACCCCCTGGAGCTGCACTATCAAGCTTTCTATTGAAATTTGGTTGCCCTCTGATAGGCGGTCTCTTGGCAAGTACTTCTACGCTGGCTGGCAAGTGCAGTGTCACAATGAGCCACGCATGTACAAATGTACCTGTACCTGTACATGTACACACATGTATATGTTCTCGCTTGCAAGGGTTCACTTTTCTTTCGGAAGGTTGCATTGATGCAGGCCTTAGTGAGAAAAGTGGCTTCCCCATGAGGAAGCTTCCATTCTTTCTGTCGGGCCTTCCATGTGGCCGCAGCTTTTTCTTTGCCCTTTCTTTTTTTTTCCTCTTTTTTCTCCGGCTTGTTTTTCCTTCTTTTTCCCCTCCAAGAAAATTTCTTCTCTCCCTCGTCTTCTCTCTCTTTGATTTACTCCACAGAGTTCTCGACCTCCGGTTTGTTTTGCTCTTCTTTTAGAACCACGCACACGCACGCTCTGCTGAAATATCCCGTGTGACCATGGGTTGATTGGGCACGAGCTTTCATTCCTTTTCATACTGAGGAGACAGAAAGAGAGAGAGAGAAAGAAAAAAAAGCAAACAGAACGAGCCATGGCCATCCCGTATCCCGCTATGGGCAGAGCTGGAGGGGATTCAAGCCAATGAGAGAGACGGAGCCAAAAAAAAAGACGATTTGTTGACCGCCTTCTTCTAACCCCAGAGAACCGACCGAAGATGTGCACATCCATCTGCTTCTGCTTTTGCATGTGCGGCTATCGCGGTGAGGAAATGCCGACTACAATAAAATGCAAAAGCGTTAGGGATCCCAAGCGTTAATGTACAGATAATGCAGATACATACACGACACAATCGATGGGGAAATACAAGCATCGCCATCCCCAGACCACCTCGACTGCCCTCGCCCCGGACAGCCAGATATCTCGCTAAAAGCCGTGGGAAAGACTGATATTACGAGAGAGTGCGAGAACAAGTCTCTCTTGTCTTGTTGATTGTTGCATTCGCATGCTTACTTGCTTGCTTTGCTCAGATTCGGCTCCTTTTATCACGGCGGCAACGGCCGTTGTGAGTGCTGATCCAGACCTACAAGGGCCACTTGCAAGCTGCAATGCGCAAATATCGCCATCTCTTTGGAGGCCAATACCCACCCCACACTCGCAGCAAGCAATACATGCTAATCTGCCTGGCACGGGTAGCTCATGTGCTTCTGAGATTGCGTTGAGGCCTTTTTCTTCTACTGCAACTGCTTGATGAGCTGGCGCTGCTGGCTGGGGGCGAAGAAGGTCTTTTGCAGGCTGATGTTGATGGTGATCCTCGCCAAGGTGGATTCTCATGTGGCAAGGAATGACTTGGCCGGATGTTCCAGTTAATTACTCAATATGGCCAAGTCACCAAACAAAAACAACAACGGAGCAGAATGGCAGCTTGCATTGTATTTTGTTAGACTCTGCCGCTCGAGACTAACCAAGACTCCCTGAAGAACAAAGAACAAGGCCGGCCAGCGTACCGTACCGAATTGCCACAGCCCCCTTTTTTTTTTCTCAGAAAGAAAGCGCACCGTCCCCGTCCTAGTACGCCCGCACTGCAACCCGAGAAACGGCTTGCTTATTTGGCGCTTCTGCGGATCCAAATCGGCAGAGTTTCACGGCTCTCTTGGAGTGGTATGAAGCCTTGGCTCTTTTGAGTTTGCCATGATGCTAAGGGTTACGTTAGGCGAACCAGCATTCTTATACAAGGGTTTGATGGGTCACGTCGCATTTTGGCCCTCAGGATCACGCACTTCACACTTTGGCGAAATTGGAAGTGATTTGAAGATGGCATGATGGCACGGAGGAGAAAGAGAGAAAAGAACAAGAAGCTACGGACTGGGATAGGGCTCGGTCACGATCCGGAATAAAGCTTCTCTTGCCCCCTTTTCGTGCAGGTTTCCGTTGATTGGCTTGGCCCATGATGTGACGGGTCAAGCTAACAGCAGCCTCCTCCACCCCCCAGCCCTTTTGTTTTATATCACCAAGGAGGGGGAGGGCGAGATAATGAAACCTCGTTTACTTTGCGTGAACCAAGTTGTTTCCCTTGTCACCCTTCTGCTGATATGGGTGAACAAGAAGCAGATCCGGCTGTCGTGGGTTGTTGCTCCGGCGGTGAGAGCGAATCTCAGCGGGGGCAAGTCAAGTCAAATCAAGTTGGTGTGGTTGTTTGTGGTCCTCGGTTCGAATTGTCGTTTCCAGGATTTCTTGGTCTGTAGTTGGTTGGCTGTGCTGTTGCTTTGCTGCTTGAGTGTCAAGATGAGGACAGACCCTATGCATATACACCAGTCTTATATCACGTGTCAATGACGGTTGTGTCGACGACCTCGCTTTCCTTGGCTGTGTAATACTTGCACTGCAGGCCCCGCGAAAGGACGTTTGTGATGGCAACATCACATCGCAAAGCACATACTGACGGTGGACACACTCGTTCATTGAGCAAATATAAACAACTTCCGTTTCTAGAGATGTAGACTTGTATATAGTCATTCGGGGTATGAATAGTCACCTAGTCTTGTGGTAAAGCACTGGGAAGACACGAAGATATTGAAGATGTTTCCTAGAGAAACCTGTCCATCTCTATGTAGCGTAAGTGGCTGGGAGTTTCTGTACAATAAAGAACATGGAAAATAGTTAGATATGAGCATGTGTGATGTAAGTAAGTATGGCGTGAGAAGGGAAAGGCAGAACTTGCAACTAAGATTTGTTAATCCAAAGTAAGGGCACGTTTCTTTCGCGCACTCACGGTCACCATATACGGGGGATCCACACCCTTTACAAGGCGGCTCTGACACGGGCTTCGGACTGTTGTTGGAACCGGCTGAGCTTGAAGAGTCCGTGGTTGAGGAGCCCTCGCCTGCACCGGCTACGGGTGAAGGGGGCATGGTTGTGAGGGAAGTTTGTAGACGGAGGTTTGTAGACAGAGTTGGTCAATGGAGAAAAAGATGGCTGAATAGTTTGCAGTTGTGCTTGTATTTTGTACCTTGGATACAGCGACATTGTGCCTGTTAAATATGCAGCGATGAGGCGGTCTTGCATCACACGGTTGAATATCAGAAAGATGATGATGTAAACGGTCACACAAACGCTGTCCAATCCCACCCACCACCACAGTTAAACGCCCGCAGAATAAGCTGCGTTTAAGACGCCAAGGCTTACGTCCGCCCCGTTTCAGTAATACCAGACGCCCCGGTTCGCTGTGTTTCTGTCGCACACTCCGCGGCTTTTAGCCGTCTCCCCATTGGCTTTGGCGGGTGAACGGCGGTTGCCCAGTTTCAGTGAGGTTGATAAGGGCTGCTTACTATATAGCCTCCAAGCAAACAAACGTCCATGCTTCACGTTTGAATCACGACTTTGGCTCCGGCACAACACAACCTCGTACTCTGTTTCCTGATCCCCAGCCTGATCAAAAGCACAACTGGCCAGTCTTACAATGCCTCTTCTACACTTGCCTCCCGAGATTCTCCAACTGGTCTTTGATGACCTTGGCCCGGCATTCTTCTCCGAGGACGTGAGACGCCTCACAGTCTGCAAGCACTGGCTCAACGTCGCCTATCCCACATGCTTCAGGTCCGTCAGGCTCTCTCAAAAGTCCCTCCGCATGCTGATGTTTTATCGGGATATGAAGAAGCTTGCTCTACCTAACCACAAACTGGAAACTTTGGACCTAAAACTAACAGGCTACCAAGGCCAGATATCCTTATGGTATCTCCAAGACTATCCACACGAGCCAGCCGCCTTGAAGGTGCCGGATCTAGCTGTGAGTGGAGACAGCGGCGACGATGATAGTGGTGATGGGGCATATACAGACAAGGAACTCGAGGCCTGGACAAGGACCCTGAATCATGACGTCACGGACCTGGCCATGCTAGCCCAGCAGTCCCGCAAGCTGCGTATCATGCGCATACATGCCCACCACGCTCCCCCTTTCAGGGCCACCGACAGTCTTCATAACTATCTGTCGCCGTCTTCAATACAGGCCTTGCTATCAATGAAGTACCTGAGCGTCCTGGTCCTGGACTTGCCTGTCGGCTTTCTAGCCTCGGGGGAACGGCAGGATGTCTGCCACATTTGTCCGCACATCGCTGTCCTTCTTGGCACCCTCAAAACGCTTCACATACGCATGCAGAGGATCTGTCCCGACGCCTTGAAACCCCGCACTGCCACCCTGAAGTTGAGCGAGCTCATCATCAACCTGAGCCTGATTGAGAATCTATCTGGGAGAACATCGGCTGCTCACTCGAGGCGATGTGGCTCCCCCTTCCAAGGGGGCTTGCTGGAGTTGAAAGAAGACATACGCAAACAGGCAGCAACACTCGCAGACCAAATGACAGCTCCAAAAGTCGTGAGAGTCCTAAACCACACTCTCCCGGGCTTCAAAATGCAGTCTCTTGATGTACCGACTGGTAAGAGGATGGTACTAGATGATGGTATGTCGTGGGACCAGGATGGGCAGGAGATCATTGACGACTTGGAGTCAGAACCAGAGTCTTCCGATAGCGACGAATCTTTTTTTCCTTTTCTTTGAATGGATGGGGGACGGAGGAGGTGCAGAGACGAAGCTGTGTTGGTACAATAAATAGATAGCCCTGAGAGACAACCAACCCTAAGGTCACACCAATATTCAGCTACTTGAATAATGTTACCCAACGTCACTGTGCTCCTCCTTGTACTTTGTACCTTTGTACTTCTTCTAACGTGGCTCTGGACACATTTCTGCCTATATTGTTGTTAGGATACCTCACGTCATTCTGCTGCCACTCGACTGTCCTTTATTTTTTTTATTTTTTCTTCTCTAGTTGCGCGTAGCAGTCATACGCCACGATGAAGAAACCAAGCAGGTATTGGATTGGCTTTGCCGGCCTCAAACCAGAATCATATCAATGTAAGCGCATCGAGCTGATCCTCTCCTCAGCAAACATCAGTCATCTGGAGACACGCGCCGTCGAGGCCCGCAGAACACATGAGCCAAGCTTGCCTGCAAACATCGACTGCAGCGTGAATATAATCGAGTTCACGTCCGGCTTCAACAACCTCGTGCTGGAGCTGGAATTCTCAGACCATGTGTACTGGGTTGCCTGAGTGCCACTCCGAGACCTCAGTGACGATGACAGAGTGTCGATGCTCAGCGAAATTGCCACCATGAAAACGATTCAGCAGCATACCACCATCCCAGTTCCCTTGGTCTTTGACTTTGACATGTCTGCGGACTACCCCTTTGGCTTCCCGTACATCTTCATGGAGTGCCTGGGTGGCCGCACACTCTACAGCGGGCTGGCAAGATATATTCCATGCGAACACCATCCCAAGGTAGCCAAGCAACTTGCAAATGTCTTTGGCGAACTCCAGAGCCTAGCATGCAGTCGCATTGGACGCCTCTGGCGCGGGGACAATGTCGACCAGGCGCTTGAAATCATTCCCATGGCCTGGCACGCGTTGCCCGGGCCGCTGGAGACTTCGCTTGAATACTTCTACAGCCAGAGACAGAGCGAGAACCGGGGGATAGCCGCCCTGCACCCCGACGATCCAGACTGACTGACGGCGTGTTGGGTGCTCAAAAATGCGCTGACGCAAATCATCATCGAGGACAGAGTTCGGGGCCCGTTTCCGCTTTGCCATCTTGACTTGCACTTTGGCAAGATGCTGTTCGACTATGACTACAACCTGGTGGGGGTCATTGACTGGAGCAGTGCGCAGGCTGCCCCGCTCGAGCAGCTCTCAGTGTGCCCAGAGCTTGTGCCCTTCCCCGGTCTATCTGACGAGGAGAACCGACCGATTGTCGAGTTCAAGAGGCTTGTGGTGGAGGCCTTGGAGCAGATTGAGCAGGACGAAGGCCGAGAGAAAAGGGCCCTCCTGGATAAGCTGCAGCTTCACATGACGGAGTACCAGCATCTCACGCCTTTGTCGGCCTACATGGCTTCTGCGAGTGCAGAAATCATTCATCGTCAGTACATGGCGTCGCCTGGAGGAAGCTTGTGGGCTGGCAAGAGGGTTGCAAAGGTGATGTATGGGGAGGCAGTGACGTGGGAGCAGCTGCGGGAGGTGTATGGGCGGATGAGGCTGATGTAGCGGGGGTGTGGAGAGGGAATTTTTTGGTATTCTTTTTTTCCAATATATTTATTCTTTTCTTTTCCATATATTTATTCTTTCTTTTCCAATATATTTTCTCTGCCTTTTATACAGCTGCTGTACGACAGACGTTGCAGCTATAATCACCCGCAGTTCTGCCGTACCCTCTACCCTGCCCGGTGTTGCCTATTCGGGCCTTGGGGCTCCGGCACAATAACACAACAAGGTTGTACCGTAGCGAAGAAGAAGGGTGAAAATTCCACTTGCAAAATAACCCCACCACAAAAAAGCACAAGCACAAACTTGTGATGGCCTTGAAGCTATAATTTTTTTTATTTGGCTTTTAGTCTTGTGACATTTTCTCCTGCTGGAAACCTCACGCACCAGCCTTTTTCGCTTCTTATCGTTACTGCCGTGCTCACCGCCTAGGCGTCATATTCGACCAGCTTCTTCTTTGTTCCTTTGCGCTGTTTGACTCTACCGAGGCCAGCCTGTGGTTATATATCCTCTCGCCTTTCCCTCCTCTCCTCCGACACACACATACACGACATCGCCAGCCATCAGCCAAAAGGTCTCTCGCACGACCAGCCTGTATTGACGGCCCGACACGTATCAAGCGACTGCTCCCCCAGCGAGCGAGACCTCACGCCGTAATAGTCAACGACGCCACGGCTACACCATAGACAGCAAGCAGCCACTTGCGACGAGCCTCACAGCTTCCTTCACCCACTCCCCCCGCCCGCCAAGAGCCCAATTCGCTCGCATCTGCCTTCGCTATACCGCACTGTAAACTTCTGTGGCCCATCATACGGCACCGCATCATCTACATGGACGCCGAGGTGAGTTTGTCCGGCCCAATGATGTCGTCATCAGCCACCATTTGCCCCTCTCCCCTCCCCTTCCCTCCCCTCCTCTCCCCCCTCTTCCCCGCCATGGTAGTCGTTTGCTGGCCACCAAGATTACCTTGAATTGAGCCCCTCCATCACCACTGCCAGAGAAGCAAAAGAAACAGGACAGCAACGAAACCCCCGTCACAGCACTCGCCTCCTGCTCTCCTTATGTCGCCGTAGCTGTCACACTGCAGGACGCTCTCCCTCTTCTGACATGCACCTGGCCGACCCACCGGCCAACCACCTCCCCCCCCCCCACCCCCTCCCCCCGCCCCACACCCCCCCCCCACCACCCC
>JAXHKQ010000462.1:0-16851 GCA_038407185.1 Chalaropsis ovoidea
TCCCAATGGCCCACCCCCCCCCTTTTCCATCCCCCCCCCCCCCCGCCTTCTCTCCGCCTTCTAGCCTCGACCATTGTTCCTGCGATCAACAAGACCCTCCTGACATCCTCAACCTCAAACTACTCTTTGTGCTCCTTGCTCGTTTAACGCCTTTCTTGGTCCCAACTTCTGCTGCGGAATCCTCTTTTACTCGCTCCTTGTTCCACCTGCTTTGCTTGTCCACTCCCGCATCTACCTTTTCGTCAACCTTCTCCATGGCCTGTTATTTTTGACTTCCTTGTCCTCATCCGCCGTTTCTCGTCCGTCTCCTTGTCACAGGCCCCCGTCCCCCGTCCTGCCCTTCGCCTCTTCTCTTTTCTCCTCACTCTTCCGCAATTCTTCTCGCTTGGCATCTCCTCCAAGGCTCTACACAGCCCATCACCCGCTCCTCACATACTTATACCGACCTTCTACGCCATCTTCAACGCATACTTGTTCATCTGATCATCCTCCCTATCGGCTCTTGCTTTCAACCGGCTTCCCTGTTTTGCTCAAGCCTTGTTATACCACAGCCTGACCACTCGCTTCTTGTTCCCCAGCCATTATCACTGTTTTTTCTGCGTTGACGGCCCCTCTTCTTCAACCAACTTGCATATCAAACACTCGACAAGGCCAAGGCTACAGTATTTGCTGTGTCTAGTTGTCTCTATACATCCTCCTATATTGTATTGCATATTCGCCTTCCCCACGGCCAGCCATCCCCGCTACAATTTCAAAGACACAACAATCTCCATTCGGATATTCATGCAATCTCGGCCATCTTCACTTGCTCTTTAACCTCACCGCCACCATTAGTCGCCATCTTTCTTCGAAACAATTCAGTCGTCCATCAAGCCCGCTCAGCCCAACCACATCTGACCTGGTTCTCTCCCGATTTCGATATCGTATACGCCAGATACCCAGCACAAGCACTAAAAGCCGGAACCATACTGTACTGGCACCAAAGGCCACATCGGAACTACAATCATATTTCGTTGTCCCTCCTTTAAAAGTGGTGAGTTATCTTTCCCTTCGGCTTTTACCAGTCCAGAGGGTGTTCTGGCCTTGGTTTCTCCAATGCTGTGCACACCCTCCATAGTCACGCCCGTCCTGGCCCAAGCAGGCTCTTTTACCCTTTCGTCACACTCTCAAACCCTGAGCTCAAGCCACTCCGTTCATCCACCAGGCTTCCCGGAAACCCAAGAGCCTATATCTGTTGTGTCCATGTGCCTCCTTCCCCCGCTTCCCTCATATGGCATAGTCTCTCGGATGTGATTCTCTTCCAGCCCAACCTGTACCACCTCACTCACTTGACCTTGGTGAGCCTGTTCCTTTCAGTCCGATATGGTCTGCACTTGCATACACATCCTCCTTCGCCATCGTCTCTCTGTGTTGTCCTCGCTGCATAGTGTGCCTTGGGCTATGGACAGAAGGGGGAATCGGATATGTGGAGACTGTACGGACTCGCAGTGCCGATCCCATCTCTGTGCCTGGGTCGTTTTGTCTGTATCCTGTCATTGCTTCCCCGCCGCTACCCCCAACCTGCATCAACTCGACTTCAACAGGTCCCGTGCGTATAGTAGCAGCAATGGGTGCTTGGCATCCCTCGCCGCAGAATTCTGCTACTGCAATGCATCTCTAGTGAGCCGCTTCAGTGAGCCGCTGTCGCCTTCGTATTCCCCCCCTCCAGTGTCGACAAGTGTTGTCAGGCCCTGCTGGCTTCCTGCGTCACTTCCCTCCGTGCACCAAAGGAAAATTTTGCCAACGGTAAAAAAAAATGGAAAAAAGAGAGAAATGGCCAAGGACATACGCAGTGCCACACCTCCTGTTTGCCCAGCTCTGCCCAGCTCTGCCGAGCCGAACGAACAACAGACCTAGCTGGTCCGAGAAACCTTCCAATCAGAAGACAACTGTCCTACAATCCCCCGCATGTGCTCTCTCGCTTTGAGATGCATACATACGTATGGTGTCTTGCGCCAGAGCCTTCCGAGATCAACAGACAGGGGATTCAAGAAAAGGTGACTGTGCTAGGTCTGCGCCTATGTTTAGCAGTTGTGCCGTGTCTCTTGCCGAATGCCGTACTGGTTGTTTGCTGAACTTCACATGGCATTCTCCATTATGGCTCAGGCTTCTTTCTGTCTGACTGCTTGGTTGTCGGTTAGAGATGGTCGGTTGACTGGTAGACAGGACAGGTTGCCTTACTTGTCTGTGTTTCTACTGGCTCGATGGGCTGGCCTGGTCTGGTCTGGCCTGGCCTGACCACACCAACACCCAACTTTCATTACCATCCATTCAACCATTGCAGTGCAGCTAGCCAGCCGGCGAGCCGCATAATGAAATGGTCGTGGGGTATATGGTTGAGGCTGGACTGGCTTCCGACTTTGAGCCAGTAGAGCAAACCCCCCCCCCCCCCTCCTTCATCCTTCTTTCCCCTCAGGCACCTCTTACTTCCGGCTTTCCTGTGCACCTCTGCAATAGCAAGAAGAACCAAATATCTCCCCTTCCTTTTATCTCACCCACACAGATTGCGGCTGCAAATTTCAACCACGACACACTGACTTACCATTGAAAGAACGACCCAGAATCGCAAATTTCACACTTCAACCATTGACCTATTCGCCCTTTTGATCCGAAGCATCAGATATAATGGCCAAAGTTTTCATTGGGTATGTTTTCGTCAGCCCTATAGGGTTTTTATCTTCAAACTTTAGCAACTCGCGCGTGAAATTCACGCGTTAGTAGACCTGCAGAGGAAGCCCGGCTGTCACGGCAAAGACGGTACGGCCCGACTAACTTGTCTTTCTTTTTTGCAGAGGCCTCGCTTGGCACACCCAGGAGAACACTGTTCTTCAAAAGTTCGGAGAGTTCGGACCTATCGAAGAAGCTGTAAGTTGACGCTGTCCAAATCTGTGTGCAACTGGATTGTTATTGGCCAAGTTCGTCTGCAATTCTCCTGTTCTTGATCAGGTTCGCGGGGCACTCACTACCTTCCACAATCCTTTCTATCCTCCTTCATTTCCATTCTCCTTTCGGTCAGTGGTGGGGCTAACATGCAGTTCAGGTTGTCGTCAAGGATCGTGACACTGGACGCAGCAGAGGCTTTGGCTTCGTACGGTTTTCCCAAGAGGGCGATGCCCAAAAAGCAATTGATGCTATGAACAATGTCGAGTTAGTACCATTGAACGACGATGTTTGCTGTATACCGACCCAAGCCTAACTCAACGCGTACTAGATTTGATGGACGTACGATTCGTGTAGACAAGGCATCCGACAACGGTCCCCCGCGCGGTGGTTATAACGGTCGAGGAAGCCCTGCGCCGGGCTTCGGCCCATCTCGCGGCAACTACGGAGCTCCTCAAGCTCCGTACGGTGGCATGCCCCCCAACTATCCCATGCATCCCTATTCGAACATGTATACTCCTCCGCCTAACTATGGCCGTGGCTACTCTGCTCAAGGCCAGTATGCGGGAAATCAGCAAGGTTAGCTTCGCCTATCGTCAAACTGCAAACGAGAAACAGGTTTCTGTGTTGTTCGTACTAACACTTTGAATCATAGGCAACTATACACCCAACGTGTACTACCAGGACCCTAGCCAGCCGCCCCAGCAACAACCCAATCAGCCTGACCAAGCTGGGCAGCAAGGCTCTCAGCAGCCCCAAGCTAATCGCGGCGGCTACTAATTCGAGTCGGAAACACCACGAGCGCAATCAGAGATGGGTTGGTTGGTGATGACATGGCGCGGTTATATGATGCGGGGAGACAGGCGGTTGGGTGGGCAAGCGGGTTTGTCAGGAGGAGGATTTTAGTTGTTTCTCAAAACGACGAAGACGCGTTTGTGACAATCCGAGATATTGCTTCAATAGGTCCGTTAGCAAGATCAAGACCTTACCGAGGACCCGGTTGCCTTGTCTCGTGGTGGTTCCACTTAGCCCATCAACAAATCGTCCGAGGTAACACAATATCCACAGTGTTTGAATTTTGGTTGGGCTTGATTTTGCGGGTCACCAAGTTTTGGCCGGGTGACTTGACGCGAGGTTGCGCATTTTGTAGTATGTTGTCATGTGATTTTCTTTCTTTTTAAAAGGGAGGCCATGGATTTCTGTGCTGTACGATACCACAAATCAAACAATAGACGGTGTCTTGTTTCTTTTTCTTGTTGCTTGCTTGCTTACTTGCTTGCTTGCTTGTTTTTTTTCTAGGACGCTATCTCCCTTCCTTGTCCTGCCTCAGCCTCGAGAAGTTTGGCGACTCTTTGGGAAAGGTCTGCGATGTGGATATCATGGCTCCCGGCACCCAGAGCCTCCAGGGCTGCATTAAGCTCCAGCAAGTACTCGCTGTTGCGGCCGCTGGGGCCGTGGCTACGGGCGATGTGAAGGGCGAGTTGGTGGGGGTCCTGGGGGCCGGTGAACTGCTGGTTGTCAGGGGTGCCGATGTAGACAAGGGAGCGGATGGGGCTAGCGGCGGGGTCGGCGGGCTGGAAGAGCTGGTGGTGCACGGAGTAGCCGTTGATCTCGCGGATGTCCAGGTAGTCCTTGACCTCGGCGACGCGGTCGGGCGTGATGCGGTAGGCGACGCCCCACACTCGCTCGGGCGCGGCGTGGTGGGTGTCGCCCAGCTGTTCCCAGTAGCTGCGCTCGATCAGCGTCACGACGCGGCCGGGGGCTTCGGGCGTGCCGCGGTGGTCCTCGCTTGATGGCGGGAGAGAAAGAAGGGGGAGAAGTGAGCAAGATGGGACATGGTGACGGATAGGGGGGGGAGGGGCGTGGGGTACTCTGCGGGCTGCAAGGCACATGGCCCAGCGGGATTGTAGGAGAGGGGCTATGTTTTACCTTGCCTGTTGTATGAGCGTTGGTTAGCACGGGATGGCGAAATGGAAGCCTAGTTCCATGGGTACGGATGGGATCATGGATTACAACGGAGGCAGACTAGGGGGCGGGGGGGCGGGAGATGCGTGGAGAGAAGGAGCTGGAGACGAGTGGGATGGGATGGGATGGGATGGAAAGAAAACATACCTGCCAGAATCTGCGGACATATCCTGTCACGTAGCCAGATATACGCCGGTCTGCAGGGCGGGAGAGAGAGCAGGTCAAGGTCAGTTTCTTCTCATTGACCGTCACGGATGGCGAGCTGAGCATCAATCTTGCATGGCGTCACATACCAAAGTGCGGCGGAGGCTTCCATATCAGGCTCCTGATAAATGGATGGTCAGTTGGGTGGGCCGTGGATCATGATGGGGATGAGGTAAGGGGAGGGGAGTGAGGGAGGGAGGTGATTGAGGGAGGTGAGGTGAGATGAGGTTGAGATAAGGCGAGTTGGCAAGTGGGTGAGACCGCACGTGTGGTGAGCAAGTACACATGGGGCAAACGAGGTTCGACAAGTAGTGGGGAGCCATAAGGCACAGCAAATTAAGGCGGACCAATGGTGTATAAGCGAGCTTACCCGTAGCCAAAAAGCCAGAATTCTGAGCCATGCGTGGCGAGTTCTGAGACAAGGGCCATGACGATGACGGGGGGGGGATTGTGAGGATCTGAAGGCCTCTGCTGGTGATGCCGTGCCGGATGGTGGTGGGCGGTGTTGTCAGACGACGTGGGAAAAAGAAAAAAAAAGAGAAAAGAAATTGATACAAAGAGAACAAAGACTGATCCTTTGCCGCCAGATGGAAAAGGCACCAAATTGGGGGGAGGGGAGGGGCCAGCACAATATCAATATGCATAAAAGGGCCCCTCTCCCCCTCCCCCGGAATCATGGACGCTGGGGAGGAGGGGCGAGGATGCGCAATTGTAGATACAAGTACTCATGTACTACAGATGTACATACTACATACTTACCTGCTTGTGGAAGAGTGGCAGACCCACAACGGACTAGATTGTTATATAGATGAAGGAGCTCAGGACAAAGAAAAAAGAAAATAGCCAAGAAAAGAATAAAATAAAGAACAAGGCCTCGCCAATAAGAGGCTTTCTATCAACCAACACCCGGCGTGATGCTGGTCTGGTGCAGGATTGATTGGCTGCAGGTGTGTATAACCCTAAGCTGAGTATGATATCATACCCTAGTTTAGGCAGAAAGATAGAAAGAGATTGTGCCTTGTGTACTCGGACGTCTTTATGTAAATACTTGCCTATGCTATACCAGGCGGGCGACCATTCATAGAACATGTTCCAGATTGCTGATCAAGTGAAGCCAGCCAGCCAGCCAGCCAATGGCTTGTTTGTTTTCTGCACTGGCTGTTGGCAATCAAACGCGCACGAGTAATTCGTTAATGTGAGTATGCTTAACACAAAGAAGAGGTGAAATGCCACGCCGGAGGCCACAGAGACAAGCCAAGCCAAGTCACTCCAAGTCACTTCAGCCAGGTCACTGAGACGAGACAGGCGGGGCGGCGTCCTCGTCCTAGAGCAAGTTCAGTCCCTCAACCCCAGAAAAAGCGGGAGGGCAGAAGCCAAGGCTTTTTCTCAAACATGCCGTTGGCTGTTTGTACCTCCTTTTTCCCCCTCCTTTTTGGTGGCTCTCTGGGCACAAGTGTACTTTGATACTCTCGGTTAGTTTGCGTGCTGAGCTCAACAGGTTCGTTTGTCCTCAACGGGGTTTTTTTTCTTTTTGGTGCAGTTGCCAGCTGCCAGCAGCTTGGAACACTAGAGGCACGCTAGCTGGACTGGACTGGAACTTGACGATTGTTGTCTGCCTGGTGGGGAGGGGGTGCTATAAACAGAAGCTCCCAGGGCCCAGATAGCTGCCTGTAAGTGGTAAGAAATCGAATAAACAAAGTACTTACAGGGCAGGGGCTAGAGGTTAGAGGCCAGAGGCTAGAGAGGCCCCCACCCCCCACTCCTATCTGCTGTGCTGTGCCGTACGGTCTTCCTCACTGCGCTGCCCTACTGCAAAGCTACAAAACTACAAAACTACAAAACAACAGCAGCCTATTTCTTCGTCTCCCTTTATTTTCTTCTCCTTTCTCCTGACAATTCAACCCTATCTGTATCCGTTCAATTGGAGACGGCCTTGGCTAGCTCCATCTGTTCCTACACACCTACATATTACTTACTCCTACCACCAACCATTCCTATCTCTTCTTTCTGACCCCTCCTCCAAAGCCAGCCTTGTTTACTGTTTGCGCCCTATACCAAACCACACACTCTCTCACACACCCGCACCCGCACCCACCCGCACACACGCACGCAAACCCGCACTCTAGCCACAGCAAAATGGCCTACAACAAGCCCTTCAACCCAGACGAGCTTCCCAGGTATGCATCCCATCTGCCTTCGCCCCCAAATCCAAAACAACTCCCTGCCTGGAGCTCTCACCTCGCGGCCTCATGGAAACCCCCCCCCCCCTCTCATTGCCTCGAAGCACCAACGCCTCCTCGTAGTGCCGTTTCACGTCTCTCGCTCGCATGATGAGATTGTCCTCATCGGATGGCGTTGCTGTTGCTGAGAGCTGGAACGCGCCATTGCACGGGGCCTTCTACGTCTAGCCGGAAGACACAAGTCAACCCGACACAACCTGCGTCTTGGTCATGTTGCTAACACTGTGTTTGTTTCGCTGTTATAGGTTCGCTGAGCCCGAGCCGGTATGCGCCCACTGTTACATTCTCCCAACACCGCCCGTTATAGTTCCATACCACACAGTGACATGCCCCTTTGCTCCTCTCAAAGCACCCCACCGCTGACATTACCCGCCTAACGCCTCTGCAACCATATAGAAGGGCGGTTCGCACCAGTCTTCCTCGGGGCCCTCGTCATCATACCAGAAGCCTGCACCTCCTCTGCCTCGCCCCCAGCAGCGCCAGCCCTCGCTACCCCAGCAGCAGCAGCAGCAGCAGCCGTTACAGCAACATCAACAACCTCCCATGCACCACGCTCGTCACTCGTCACGCGACCAGTACACCATGTCTCCGCCTCCGCAGCCCACCGGCCCCAGACCAGTCGCCAACCATACGCCGCCCGCACATCGGCCCCCGTCGTCTCCCAATGATACCAATGCCCCTGGCGCCGATGCAACCATGTTGCCGTTGTTCCGCGCCGTTGACAAAGATGGTGTGTCCTGTTTTCTTTTCTTTTCCTTGCCTTTGTTACTGGACACGTGAAACACCCTGTGATAGGATGTACACAGATAGACACCACAGCACCACAGCACCACAGCGCCACAGTGCCTCTCTCTCAGCCCAAGCTAACATCTCTTCTCTGCACTCAGGAACTGGCCAGCTGTCTGAAAAGGAGCTGGGCGCTGCCCTCGTCAACGGTGACTGGAGCTCGTTTGATTCCCAAACCGTGCGCATGATGATCCGCATGTTTGACAGCGACCGCAGCGGCACCATTGGTTTCAGCGAGTTCTGCGGCCTGTGGTCCTTTTTGGCCTCGTGGCGCACACTCTTTGACCGCTTCGACTCGGACCGCAGCGGCACGATTTCGCTCTCCGAGTTTAGCAACGCCCTCGTTGCTTTTCGCTACCGCCTGTCGCCTTCCTTTGTCGAGACGCTTTTTGACTCGTTTGACAAGCGCCGCAACGGCATGATGTCATTTGACTTGTTCGTCCAGGCTTGCATTTCCCTGAAGCGCATGACGGATGCCTTCAAGCGTTTTGATGACGATCGTGATGGCTACATTACCCTCAGCTTTGAAGATTTCCTGGGCGAGATTCTGCGCCAGATGAAGTAGTAGACTCTGCGGACTATTTGCCATATCCGTTAAACTTGATCTGTTGGTCTTTTATCTTATTCTTCTTTTTTTCTTTTCTCTCCGAGTCTGCGTGCTGGCAGGCTGCGCTCTATGAAGGTTCTTGGTCAACTGAGTGGGCTATCCGTGAGTGACAACACGCGCTTCACCTCTTTTTCTTTTTTGCTGCCTCGTTATTGGTGCCTTCTTTTGCATACACCCTCTCTAATACTAAAATACGTTTGAAGCATGCACAGAATGCGTAGAATGGAGTGTGTACTACCGTAGATTTTGTAGATTTGTAACGTGAGAGGGAAAGCCTAGCTAGACCCGGGGAATATAAGTGTAGAATAGGACTGTGTAGGGACTGCGTCTAGTGATACGGCATTGGGAGTGGTGGCAGGGCGCTCGGCAGCCAAGCCATGGGACGGGGTACAGGTACGGTACTGTGGTGCAGGTCTACTATATGATGTCCTGGTGTTCGTGCTGCTTGAGAGGCGGTGGTGGGTTGTGGAGTTGGTGGGTTAGGTTGTCGATTGGGTTTGTGTAACATGACGTGTAGCGGGGGGAGTGGGATGGGGATGCAGACGTCGGCATTGCATGCATAGCATAGCGCTAGGCCACCGTATGCGCGTGTATGTATGTATGTGTGCGTAAGAGCTGAATCGAGCTACGGCATGTGCCATGTACACCAAGTCCAAGTCCAAGACCAGGTAGAATGCTAGAATGGGAGGGAAGTGTGTTTAGCCGCTGGGTTTGGAGGAGGCGAAGACTGAAGAAGATGAAGAAGGGTGAAGCGGTGAGAGGGGAGGAAGATACAAGGCACGAGGTGAGAGAGACTCCCAGCTTTGTCTTCTCTGTTCTGGTGCTGTGCTGTAGGTCGTGCCGCGGGCCCACGTGCAGCCGCAGTAGCGGTGGCTGTGGATGTGGCTGTAGCTATTGCTATGCCGGCGGGAGCGGCGGTGGGCTAGTCGAGTAGGGTCCACTAGAGGTTTAGAGCATTTGGACTGTGGAGAGGGGGTATGAACTGTGGGGTGGTGAGAGGTTCGTGAGGAGGGGGGGTAGTATGGATAGGGACTGAGACAGACATGCAGACACAGACGCAAGGACAGACACAGAGACGGACACAAGGACAGAGACGCACACAAAGACTAATGAAGACCCCAGCAGTGCCCAGTGACATGTGAAGTAAGCATGTCAAGAGTCTGTCTCTACCGTCGCTTCACCAGCCACCACCGCCACCACCACCATCACCACCATTACGTCATGGACGTGTGCGGGCGGAAGAAAGAAAGAGGAAGGGAAGGGGTCATGGCTATCTTTTCATGCTGGGTGGGTGAATGAATGCCCTTGTTCCCTGCTATCTATCTATCTAAGCATATCTCTCCCGATCGTTGGGGGAAGGGTGTTGTTTTTGGTGTGTCTGGGCTTGGCTATGATGGGCAGAGTTTTCTTTTTCTTTTTTCTTTCTCTTTGTTGCTGGGGGAAGAGTGGATATCAACAGGACTGAGGAAAAGAAAAGACAGGAAAAGGGAAAAGGAAAAAGGAAAAAGAAAGAGAAAAAAAGAAGAGAATTAAAAAAAGAATTTAAAAAAGCTACGACTCTTTCTTTGTTCTTCGGCAGCACTTGTGAAGCTTTCAATGTCACAATTTTCCTTCTCTTTTTTTGTGGTCATTTCTTTTGTTTCTCGCTTCTATTTCCATCGTCAATGCGCTTTGGAGAGAGATACAGAAGCGTGGGAGTCTGGACAAGAGGAAGAAAGAAAAAAAAGAAGAAAAAAAAGAAAGAAAGAAAGAAAAAAGATGCTTTCACTAGCCTGTCTTCACCGCCTTTCACCACAAATTCTCTCTCGTCTCTGCCTGTTCGTCTGTAGCAAAGCCTTTTCAGCAGAGCTTGAGCTTTTTTCTTCTTTTGTTTTCCTTTTCTTTTTTTTTCTTTTTTTCTTCTTTTTTTCTTCTTTTTTTTTCTTTCTTTTTCCTCTTCTTTTTCCCTCTCCTTCAAAGCTCTGGCTTTGCTCTCCCTCAATTCTGCATGTCTGCATTGGTACCTGCTTGCAAGCTAATTAATAAATTGTTTATCATGCATGACGCCTAAGATCAGGCAACAAAACAAAAGGAAGAAAAAAGAGGCCCTTACTTACGTACAGCTACAGGTTATTCTTATACTGCCAAGCCGTTTATATACACTGATATATGCGTGCATGTGCATGCAGCAAGCTCCAAGCTTGAAAGCTTCATGAACGAGGACTGTTGGAGAGTGGGGGTGGAGAACGGGGGGACGCATGAATGGAGTAGATTTTAGGGATTTTCCTGGGTTTTCCTGGGTTTTGTTTCGATTTTCAAGCTTTTCTGTCTTGTCGTCTGCTCTTGTTCGTCTGGTTGTTTTTTGTTTCTTTTTTTGAACGGCTCGGCCGCGAACTCCGGACTCCGGACCGTGAACCATGAACCATGAACCATGAACCCTGAACCCTGAACCCTAAGCTCACTCGAGCATGTTGTCCAGCTGACCGTCATCGTGGTCGTGGTCGTGGTCGTGGTCGTGGCCGGAACTCCAATGCAACGGCTTGTTGTTGATTGTATCGGCCGGACAGTCAAACACCAGATTACGTCATTCTGTCTGTCAGTCTTTTGACTAACAGAAAAGAGAGTTGCAAGAAGAAGGAAAAAATCTTCCTTTGCTTTTCTCTGCCATTCTATTCCGCTAAAAAGAAAAACAAAAAGAAAACGCTCGGCCGAGCGACGAGAACAGTTATTGGCGGAAGAGGAAGAAGAAGGGAAGCAGAAAAAACAGAGAAAAAAAGAAAAAGAAATCAACGCCCGTTTATAATGGACGTTTGAACGCTGAGGCTAGACCTGGGCCCAGGCCTTTTTAATTTTTTTTCTTCTTTTTTTCTGCGCATCTCCATTGGAGTTATTGGAGAAGTCATCGTCCACGTCCATCACGTCAAGTCAAATAAAGCCAGCGTCACAATTTGCACCGAGTCTCGTTATACGGTGGTTGGGATGAAACAACGACGACCAACAATATGAAGAAGAGAGAGAGAGAAAAAAAAAGAAAGCTCTGTGGGAATTGTGAAAATTCTGAATGCAAGAAAAAAAAGAGCTCAAGCTCAAACGTCCAAGCTCAAGCTCAAGCTTCAGAAAGGAAGAGAAGAAAAAAAAAGAGCAGAAAAAGAGGAAGCAGAGCTTCTTCCTACTACAACCTCACGATCCCGATATCACGATCCCGATCCTTGGCCCGTCGAGAAATTTTTTTTCTTTTCCTTCTTTTTTCCTTTTCCTTCTTTTTTTCTCTTCTTCTTTCTTCCGCTTTTTCCCAGGCTAGAAGAGAGGGTCTTTTTCTATAACACCGAGTTTCCTTCCTTTCACTCTTCCTCTTCCTCTTGCTCTGCCGTTTTCCTATTGTAGCGTTAAAGAAAACGAGCAAGGGAAAAAGAAATAAAAAAATAAAAAATAAAACGGCCGAGATCTAAAGGAACAGAAAAAAAATCTCTATCAAGCTTGGCCGTTCCCGCTTCGCACCAAGACAGAAATGAAGCTTCCTTTTGTCTTGGGTTTTAGGTCCTGTTTTTTCCGGCTTTTATTGGAGGTTAGTAGAGGGGGACTTTTTGAGCGTTGATTATTTCGAGTCTTTGCTTTGTCAGCTGTAGCCTGTGAGTGTTCTGTAGTCCTCTGTAGAGTAGAGCATTACAGCCTGTATAGCCTGTACAGCCTGGCCTGTATCAGCACGTACAGCCTACATCACAGCCTGTAGTGTAGTGTAAGAGTTTTCAAGTCTTTTGATAGGTCTATGCCCCGCTTTTCACTCTCTATCTATTTTTCTTTTTTTTTCTCTATTTCTTTTTTCTTCAACTTCAACTTCTGTCTCTCCTCTACAGTCTCTTCCTCTTCTGCAGTCTCCCTTCTCTTCGTTGCGCTCCCCTCGCTCTCGCCCTCGCCCCTCGCCCCTCGGCCCTTGTTCCTTGTTACTTGGCCTCTTGTGGCCCTTGCTGGCCCTTGACAGACGGGCACTGCGAGTGAAGCTTGTGATTGGCTGGGGAAGGGCAGGAAGGAGGAAGGAAGCTTTAGCTTGCCTGTATCTTTTTTCGTTTCTTTTTTTTTCTTTTTCTCTCATTCACCTTGATTTTTCTTCCTGCTTTTTTCTTTCCCTGCTTTTATTTTCCCGCTCTCCTCTCCCCAATCTTCTTCTCTTCCTTGCCTTCCTGTGGGAGTCCCCTCCATCTCCGTTCTATCAACCTGTTTCGGCCT
Source organism: Chalaropsis ovoidea (assembly GCA_038407185.1). Classification (NCBI taxonomy): domain Eukaryota; kingdom Fungi; phylum Ascomycota; class Sordariomycetes; order Microascales; family Ceratocystidaceae; genus Chalaropsis; species Chalaropsis ovoidea. The sequence continues at coordinate 12,925 of JAXHKQ010000462.1, forward strand.
TTCTAGGGCTTGCTGCTATCACATCACTCTCTCCCAAGTAAGACCTAGCATCAACATCAACCCACATAGCACCATTCTGGCCCCTTTTTCATACCCATTCTAGCATAATAGCAAGTGAACAAAGATGGACTCGAGACTGAAAGAACGAGAAACAGAAAAGTCTTGGGGGCAGCAGGACACTAATAAAAGTCAAGTGCCACCTACTTTAACCTGTACCAAGCACAAGCTAAGCTCGAGGAGGTCCATTCCAAGGGCCGAACATGAAGTTGAATTGAACTTTGCTGTCATGTGGGGGGGAGACAAGGGCAGGGGGGAAGTAAAAAAGAAGTAAAAAAGAAGAAGAAAAGAAGAAAAAGAGAAGAGAAGAAGAAAAAAAAAGAGGAGCTGTGACGACATCTTTCGTGAGAAGCTTGACCTTCTTTTTTTTTTCTAAGATAGAGACAAGCCAATATTTTGACATTCTGACACAGACACAGACAGAGACACAGACACAGAGTGATCCTGATGGGACGAAAAGAAAAGAAAAAAAGAAAAAAGAAAAAAGCACGGTTCCCTATATCTCTCCTCATGTGCATCTTGCTATCTCTGTTTGGCTCTGGCTGTGGCTCTCCCTCCAGATGTGAAGTGAACTTGCACTTGGATCTAACCAACTATGTAAATAGATGATGGCACTACTTGCAAATCACACGGCCTGCTCTGGTGCTTCCTTGTCGTGGAATGTCTCAGCTTGGTGCAGTAGGGCGGGCAAGCTAAGCTAAGCTTGGAGAGGTGTTAGTCTTCTGTATAGAACACATGAAGGGGGGGGGATAGGGGAGAAAAGGGACAAGAAAAAAAAAGGAAAAAGGCAGAGAAAAAGAAAAGAAAAAGAAAAAAATAATACTGAAAAAAGGCAGGAAAAACAAAATAAATCCCAGCAATATCAAATAACAGCGCCGGGCCCCACACTCCACTTCTGTCTCCGTCTCTCCAGTCGCATTAAATTACAATATGCAGAAGCTTTGTTCAACAATCAACGGCACATGCATGTAGACTTTTTTTTCTTCTTTTTCCCTGTCTTTTTCCTTGTCTTTTTCCTTCCTTGTCTGCTGCCTGCCTGTCTACCTGCATGCATGATCGGCTCTGGACATGCCCCAAAGTAGGGCCAAAGACAGGAACGACCAGAAATCTTATTAGAGGCTTGCTATAGCATGTTTAGAAGCTTATAGTGGCCTGGGCTAGTGAGCAAAGAGCAAGAAGGAAAGAAAAGCAGGGCAGTTAGCGCCTGTAGATGGGAAGAAGGGGGGGGGGTGTTAAGATAGCGAGCAGTAGTGAAGGGAAAAAAGGAAGAAAAAAAAAAAGAAAGAAAAAAAAAAAGACCTCGTCCACAAGTACCAGTACATAGCACCAAGCTATCACACACTAGCTCTATCTTAGCCCTCGGAGACGAAAAAAACCCCCCCAAAAAACACCCTGAGATCTTGTATCTGTACATGCAGCTTAACTTGACTTGCTTGGGCGTCCCTTCTTGCTCGGCTGGGACGAACGTGAGAAGATGATTAGCTGGAGGGAGCTTGAAGCTACGACTAAGACGGGAGGAAAGGAAAGAGGAAGAGAAAGAGGAAAAGATTTTTAAAAAGAAAAGAAAAAAGATTAAAAAAGAATTAAAAGATTAAAGAGCAGAAAAGTCAGACGCTGCTACTTATTTTATACCCAATGCGTCCATGTGTGTGTGCGTCTTGTTTGTTTCTTGTTTGGACGTTGTAGCGGCTTTGGAGCTTAGCTTTGGGACTTTTTTTTCTTTTTTTTTTCTCCAAAGCTTCACAGCAGATCGCAGTACAGGTCCAGATTTTGGATTCAGAGTCACTTGTGAATGTGGAGTTTTATCTTTGCGTTGCTATCAATCTTACAGTTAGCATCTGTGCTTTTTCTTTCTTTCTTTTTTCTTTTTTCTTTTTTCTCCTTTTTCTTCTTCGCTGCTTGGTCGTCCACCAAGCTTCCTACAGCACGGCACAGGCTTATATTCGTCTTGTTCAGCGGGTGGCTAGAGGGGAGGGGGGCTTTCTTTTTGTTTATAGATAGAACAGGATAGGAAGCAGGCGAAGAGGAGAATAAACACGAAGAGGGTGAAAGAAAGAAAGAAAAAAAAGAAGAAAAAAGAAAGAAAAGCCCAGGCCACTTCCTCCAGCATAACACCAGGTTGCCTGCAAAAGAAGCTTCGACCCAATAACGCAGCGCACTTACAAGCTTGTCGCTAAATGCGTCCCCAGTGCAGTCCGCCATATCCATCCATCGTCCATCGGCCGGTCATTTCTCAAACGCACACACCCCTCTTGCTGCCCTCTCCCGCGAGAAGTCTGTGGAAAGGGCGTTTCCATAAATACTTTTTTTTTTCGGTTCTTTTATTTTCTCTTGTACATCTCCTGCTGCCAGTCCTCTCTCTCCTCTCTGCTGACTGTTTATTATTTCCTCTCCTCCCCCCCCACTCCCCACCCACCCCCCCCCACTCCCCCCCCCCCCCCCCCCCAAATCTCACCTCTTGTTGCTGACGCTCACCCCAAAGCAGCAAAGCTCTCTGCCCTCTGCTGCTGTGTCTGTCTACGAGCTCAGCTAACGGAGCTTCCGCTTCGTTTTGGTGCTGATTTGGATTTTTGGCCTCGGCTTTAACTCGAGCTAGCTTCTTGGGAAGAAAAGGGATTTTTTGTTTTTTTTTCTTGCTTTCTTTCTGTCTTTCTTTTCCTCTTCACCTCTTTTCAGCCAAAGCTTCTCTTAGGCACTAGTGCGCTGCTACTTTAGGATATAACAGGTCGTTCCTGTGCTGTAACGCCTTCGCTTGCTTCGAAGCTAGCTTTTTTCAGTTTCTCGACTTTTGTTTAATTCAGCTATTTATTTATGTCTCTTTTCTTTTTCTTTTCTTTTTTTCTTTCTCTTTCTTCCTCTTCTCTTCTTTTTCCTTCTTTCTTTTCTTTAACCCCCCCTCCGCCTCTTCTTCTCCTCCTCCTCCTCCGCCTCTTCATCTTCATCTTCGCTTTCTTCTCTCGTCACTTCATCTTTTCTCTCTATATTTCTTTTGTTTCTTATTGCCTCTTAAAGAGAAGAGCTTCCCCCGTTGCCTGCTGCTTCAGCCCAGACAACGCCTTTTCTTTTTTCTTTTTTCTGTTTCTTGTCACAAGCTTGTATTTGCCCTGTGCTATCTATTATTACTCGTCGCTACTCAACCCAGCTCAGCTCAGCTCAGCCCAGCTTCTACTCTGTATACCGCTCGCCTCTTCTCTGCGCCATATCTCCTACCAGCTTCCTCCACCTCGACATCTGCGCCGTTGCTCCCCGCTGTCTCAAAGACCCCATCGCCCTGTTTTTCTTCTCTTCTCTCTCTGAAGCTTCACCTCATCAACTTGCGCCAAAAATGCCCCCACGCGCGCCCTTGACGTCGTCCTTCCCGGCATCCGAGCCGACCAACGAGATCATCTGCCCGCTCACCAACCAAGATGGCTCGCAGTGCCGGAAGCGCTGCATTGGCGTGAGTCTTTTGTCTTCTTTGCTTCCTCTGCGACTGGCCTGGCGCATTGCATTCTCTTTCAAGCTCTAACTCTAACTCTTTCTCTCTCCCCCACAGGAAAAACGCTACCGCTCCATGCAAGAGCACATCCGCCGTGCCCACCCCGACAACTACATCGCCAAGCTCCCCGCCACCGAGGCCAGCTTCAACATGATGGTCAACAAGAGATCCGACCCCACATCCATGCCGCAGACTTCCATGCCCACTTCCATGCCCGCCTCTTACTCATCACAGCCTCCTTCATCATATGGTATGTCCCTTGCCCTCTTCGCCTTGCCTGCCCTGCCCTTCCTGCATCAGCATCAAGCTAACGCCGCCTCTCTCCCCCCCCCCCCCCCCCCCCCCCCCCACCCCCCCCCCCCCCCCCCCCCCCCCCCCCCCCCCCCCCCCCC
>JAXHKQ010000463.1:0-16813 GCA_038407185.1 Chalaropsis ovoidea
CCCTTTGCTTAACAGCCTTGGGCCTTACGTTGCCTGTGTAGTCGTACGTACCACGCCACGCTTCCCCCCCCCCTCCCCCGCCCCCAGCCTCTCTTCTATCCCGGTCTAACCCGTTGCTATCCGGCCCCAGAACCACGACTTTGACTTTGGCGTGGCCCAGTTCGCCCACCTGACCTCCAAGTGCACGTTTCCCTGGCTGCTCGCCAACGTCTTTGACCCCGCTCTGGGCGACAACGTGCCCCTCGGCGGCGCCAAGCAGACCCACTGGATTACCACGCCGGCCGGAGTCAAGATGGCCTTTGTGGGGCTCGGCGAGCGCGAGTGGCTCGCCACCATCAACAGCCTGCCGCCCAACATCATCTACAAGTCGGCGTCGGCCGTGGCAAAGGACCTCGTGCCCAAGCTGCGGGCCGACGGCGCCGATCTGGTCGTGTGCATCAGCCACCAGCGCGAGCCCAACGACAACAAGCTGGCCGAGAACACGGACGGGCTGTTTGACCTGATCCTGGGGGGCCACGACCACTACTACGCCCACAGCCATATCAAGGGCACGCACGTGCTGCGCTCCGGCACCGACTTCAAGAACCTGAGCTACATCCAGGGCTGGCGGCGGGCCGACGGCTCCGGACAGTGGGACTTTGACATTGTCCGACGCGACGTGTGCTCCGGCATTGCGGCGGACGCCGAAGCCAGCGCGCTTGTCGACAAGCTGACGACGTCTCTGAAACACGACCTGGCCAAGCCCGTGGGCTGGACGGCCGTTCCGCTCGACGCGCGCTTTGTCACGGTGCGCGCGCGGGAGAGCAACATGGGCAACTTTGTGTGCGACATCATGCGGGGCCACTACGCGGCCGACGCGGCGCTGATGGCCTCGGGCACGATCCGCGGCGACACCATCTACCCGCCCGGCGTGCTGCTCGTCAAGGACATCACCAACTGCTTTCCCTTTGAGGACCCCGCCATCCTGATCCGCGTTACGGGCCAGGCAATCTGGGACGCGCTGGAGAACGGCGTGTGCCAGTACCCGGCTCTCGAGGGCCGCTTCCCGCAGGTTTCCAACATCACCTTCACGTTCGACCCCAAGCTGGCGCCGGGCAAGAGAATTGTTGAGGCTACGCTGGGCGGCGGCCCCATTGTCCTCGACAAAAAGTACACGCTGGCCACGCGGGGGTACATGGGCCGCGGAAAGGGTAAGTGACACGGCCGTACGGAGCAGCCGTCTGTTCTTTGTCCGCCTGATATATACATCTCGCTAATCTGCTTGCTACCATAGATGGCTACGACTCTCTCCTCGTCGAGCCCGAAGGCGGCGTCGCAGAGGAAATCGTGTGCGAGGAAAACGGCATCCTGATCTCAGCCATGATGCGCCAGTACTTTATGGGCCTGCGCACGGTGGGAAAGTGGCGCTACCTGAGCACGCACTGGGATACGATAGCCGACAAGGTGGTGCCTCTGGAGTCGGCAGCCACGGCCAAGATAGGGCTTGGAGAGCCCAGCGGGGGCGAGCTGAAGGGAGGCGAGGGGGCGGAGGCACACACGAAGGCAGACAGGGAGGCGGACACGGACAAGGGCCTGGCCGGGACGTCGGCGTGGAACAAGTGGCTCGGCCGGCGTCTGGGAATTGGCCGGGAGCCGGTCAACGACAACGTCAGCGTGAACGGCGAGGCCGAGGCCGAGGCCGGGACCGGGACCGAGGGCGGGACCGAGATCGAGGAAGTCGACAGGATCGACGGGGAGATTCTCCTGCTGCGCAAGTTCTTTGGCAAATGGGCGCACAAGGCCGGCGTCAGCACGGTGGTGTGCGATGCGGCCAAGCAGGAGGATTTGGCGGTGGACTGGACGCGCGTCATAGCGCCGAAGCTGGAGGGGCGGATTGTGATGGTTGAGTAGATGGGGGGCTGTCGTGAGACTCGGACTGTGGCGGGCGGACTATCGTCAACCCGGACGTCATCCGGACCACCCGGACCACCCGGACCCCTCGGGCCTGCACTGCAGCTTCACACATCGATAAGGGTTAGTTCGCACCTGCTGTCCCGCTTTCACATGTAAAAATAGCTTTGTTAATGCCTCATCCTCAACTCAACATTCTCAACCAACATCAAAGGCCAAGTCCCAAAAATCCCAACACTCAACAACAAATTGCAAGCGGGAAAAAAAACAGAAATAATAATAATAAAAGAACAGGTTTAGAGAGAAATGAAAAAAAAAAAAAAGTCTTGTACCCTTGTTTTGAGTCGACAAAAGAAAAGAAAAAAAAAAACAAGTTTCTTTTTTTTTTGTTGGTGCCTCGGAAGCTTCTCTCCTCTTCAAGCATGGTTTCAAGTTCAGCCAATAGCAGAGACGTACTTGGAAGATCAAAACAGGTCGGCTAGGAGTGAAGAATCAAAGAAAAGAGGGGAGAGGAGAGAGGGTGAGAGGCTGCATCTGGTTAGGCCGGTGCCATGGTCCGACTACCGCGTCATGGAGTCGGAGAGACACTCGAGGGTCTGTGAGAGGGAGAGAGAGACAGTTGGTCAGCAATGTAGGAAGAGACAGGAAGATAGAGGAAGAGACAGGAAGATAGAGGAAGAGAGAGAAAGACAAAAATATCCCAGGCCGCTTACCTTGGCTCCCCAGACACCCTGGTTGTTCAGATGCTTGGCCATGCCGCGCACCAGCTCAATCTGCGCCTCCACAGTCAGGCCGGTAATGGCCGTCTCCATGACGCTGCCCAGAGACGCCTTGTGCGTAGCAATAAAGCTGTGGTAGTACATGTAGGCAAAGAAGCCCATGATGAACTGGCAGTCCATGCGATCGGTCATGCCGCCGTGGCCGGGAATCGAATCGCCAAAGTCCTTGATCTTAAAGGTACGCTTGAGACCCGACGCAAAGAAGCCGCCAAAGGGCGCGATCAGCGAGGCAAAGGTGGCTAGCGCCAGGGTGTGGAACATCATGGGCTCGGTGGTGAAGGAGAAGTTGAAGCCGGGCGGCAAGAATACAAACTGGGGCAGCGAGTAGACTTTGGGCAGGAAGACGGGGTTGGGGACGCAGTCGAGGCCGGTCAGGACGTTGGCGCCGAGGTCCTGGGAGAGAGAGAGAGTGGGAGTTAGAAGGCGAGGGGACAAGAGATGGTAGAGAAAGAGAGAGCGCGCGCGGGTTAGAGGGCGAGGGCACAAGACACAGGCATGTTCACAGGCTGGTTGGCCTGGCGGTGTTGACTCACAGTAACGGGGCAAATGAAAAACCCGCTGCGCATCATCAGCTTCGCCGTAAACACACCAAAGACGTTGGTCATGAGCCAGGCGCCGATGAAGCCCTCGACCGTCTTTTTGGGCGAGATCTTGATGAGCTGCGTGCGGCCAAAGGTGATGCCGCAAATGTAGGCCCAGATGTCGTTGTTGATGACGAGAATGGCGGGGAGCAGGAACCAGATCATGCCCTCAAAGACGTTGTTCATGATGAAGTGGGCCTGGACGACAATGAGGTAGAGGGCCATGTGAGTCCAGGCGAACTGGGTGAACTGGAACTTGTAGTGGCCGGCCTGGAGGGTGGTGACGAAGAAGACGAAGCCTGGGGGGAGAGAGAGGGAGAGAGGGTTAGCACCAGTGATTGAGGGCGGTACACACACACACACACGCACGCACGCAGACTCACCAAACACGTAGAGCACAAAGCTGATGAAGCGGTGGTGCGTGGCCAGCGGCAGCAGCACCTTGTCGACCAGCACAATGTGCTTGAAGTAGTAGATGACAGATTCGCCATACAAAAAGTACATGGTGGTTGCCAGCCAGTACCAGTTGAGGTTCTTGGTCTGGCGCAGCTGGCGGGCGCGGCTGGGCACGTTGGCAATGGCAATGACCTCCTTGAAGCTGATGATCTGCACGACGGTGATGATGACGATGATGTAGATGTGGCCGGCACAGAGGGAGGCCACGAAGCCGAAGACCATGATGAGGGTCCACAGGGTGCGGGTGAAGAAGTTTGCCTTTTTCTTTTCAAACTCGGCCTGGCGCTGTTCCTTGGACTGGAGGGGGGGTTAGTTAGCTTGGTGCACGACACGGGGCGGGACGGGCGGAACGGGGCGGGGCGGGACACGGCGGGACACCGTATCAGCCTAGGCCGGCCGCCGTCGGCTCGGTCGGCCTCCCGGCTCCGGGACTGTCTCACCTCAGAAGGCTTTGTCCGGCTATTTTGCGCCACCGACTTGTGGCTTTGCACGGGCGAGCTGCTGCCATCGTCGCTAACGTCGCCATGCGAGCTGGCCTTGTGGCCTTTGCGGCTCCGGGCCATGACTGTGTGTGTTTTCGGGGGGCGGGGGAAGGCGGCGGAGCTATAGAGCTATGGAGAGCTATGGGGAGAGAAGCCTTGGGCTGCAGGCGAGGTCCGGAGGCTGAGGTTGGGCTGGGCCGGTCAAAGCTCCTGTTGTTGCGGCTTGTGTTTGTGTGTGTGTCTTTGTATCTTTGTGTCTTGTCGTGTCTCGTCGCCGTGGGCTCGCGAAAGGGTGGCAAGAATAAAGGGCAGAATAAAGGGAAAAAAAAGGAAAAAAGAGAAAAAAGAGAAGCCGGCACGAGAGATGAATTGGGAGAGAAGAAAATCGGGAAGAAAATCGAGAATAAAAAAAGAATAAATCGACGGCGGAAATTTGGATGTGGAGTCCTGGGAAGAGAAAAAGGACGAGAAAAAGGAAGAAAAAGGAAGAAAAAAAGAAGAGAAAAAAGAGAAAAGAAAACCAGAAGCAGAAACAAGTAAACAAAGTCTAGAAAAGTCCAAAAAAGGAGCGACGAAGAATGGAAGATGAAGAAAAGTCAGAGACAGAAAATGGGGAAAAAGAGGAAAAAGAAAATAAAAGAATAAAAAAAAGAATAAAAAAGAGAATAAAAAAGCCACTGAACTGCTGCCTGCTGCCTGCCCCCCAGAATTAGGGTTATACAAACACCCGGCAGGGTCTACGTTTGCCCCGCGACTCGAGCCTCGAGATCCTTCAGCCTCGTGCCCCACCATCCAGCCAAACAAAGCTTTGACGCGACGAGGCTGGACAACTATCGCGATCCAGTACCACACGGCATCACACACCATCACACCACACCACGCCTCACAACCAACATGACGCCAAAATGGAGTTTGACGAATTCGACGATGACGAGCTCGACGATCTTACCGATGGCGCCCTGCTAGAACTCGAGCAACAGGCCATCCAGGCTACCCAGGCCCAGGCCTTGGGCTCTACACAGGCCCACACAGGTGCACACATAAGTGCACACACGCGCCACTTCAATCGCGACACTGCTTCTGCTGCTGCTGCCACTGGGCCCGTCCACGCCTACAGCTACAATGCGCCGGCTCTCGGCTCCCGCCATCTCCCGCCGCAGCGGAATCCTTCCGTAACAGCTGCCCCGGCCCGGCCTGCCCCCGCCGGCTACTCTTCGCAGGCCACCACATGGAGTAATTCTCCAGCGCCCGCCGCCATGCCAATGCGCCCGCCGCCCGGGGGCTCAGTCCGCCCGCAACAGCTGCCGAAACAGCAGCCCTCGGTTTCGGGGCCCGTGGTGGCCCAGCCGCTCAACGGCTCTATCCGACCCCAGCCCACGCAGTACAACCGCCCACAGCCAACACAGTTCAATAGGCCACAGCCCACGCAGTACAGCCGCCCGCAGCCTACACAGTACACTCGCCCGCAGCCCACCCAGTACTCCAGACCACCCGCCTCTCAGTCCAATCCCAACCGGCCATTTGTTCAGCCCTTCCCCTCCCAACAACAGTCTCGGCCCTTGCAACAGCCTTACCCTCCTCGACCAGCCGCCCCCCACGCCTCGCAAGCCTACAACAACCCCAGCTCAACGCTGCCTCCCAACGCCACCCCGGCCGATACTTCGGATGTCGCCGAACTGCAGAACCGAATCGCCCTTCTTACCCAACAGCTCAACTCGGCCAAGGGTGAAACCGCCATCGTGAGATCCAAGCTCGAGCGCAGCTCTGTGGATCACGAGACCTCGCTCGCATCCGTACGCCAACGCCACGACACGCAGCTCTCCATCTTCAAGCAGACCCTCGAGGCCGCCCAGAAAGCCGAAAACACCGCCAAAACCGAACTCCAGTTCCTCCAGAACGAACTGCGCGAAACCGGCAATCGAACCCGTCGCGCCATTGGACTCCGGGACGCCCACCACTCTGGGCTGTCCACAACGTCCGCGGCCTCCGGAACCCTTGGCGGGAAGCTGCCGACAACCCCCCGCAAGACCACCAAAACATGGGCCCTGGCTGACGGCTTCGACGACATTGACCTAGTCCCGAGCCCGGGGAAGCGCGCCGCCCGGTCGGCCTCTGGCTTTGTCTCATCGGCCCTGGAACGAACGCCGACAAAGAACAAGCGGAAGCGCAATGTCCTGGACTCGCCGGTGCCACAGCTGGACATGGGCCACTATGACGATGACATGGGCCTCCCCGATCACGTCATGCGCGATAGCGAGGCCATTCCTATGCGACCCGTTTCAGCAGGCGGGACCAAGCCACCGCCAGCGCCAGCGCCGACACTGTCTGTGTCTGTGCCCGTGGCCTCTTTCGATGTATGTATACATGCCACCCGCCGCCCTCTCGCCCCCCTCCCCCACTAATCGCCTCCAGTTCCTCAAAATCATCCTCGACCACGAGTCGCGCATCCACTGCTCAACCCTCGAGTCGCTGTTCTCGTGCCACCTCCCTTCAAGGCCGCACGTCTCACTGGGCACCCTCATACTGCATTCCCTGCCCACAATGGGCTCGACCACGCAGCCGTTGCAGGTGCTCGCCGACTTCGCCTCGCACGTCATTTCCCTACTGGGCGCCTGTGTCGACGATGAATACACGCCCCCCTTTGAGCCCTTGGCCACCCTTCTTGGCTTCACCCTGCGCTTGCATACATGGAGTATAATTTCCGCTCTTCTGTCCAACATCGTCCCCACCATTATCTCCGCGCTGACCCAGCTGTTTGCTCACCGCTCACGTAGAACACTGTCCCGTGATCGTGATGCTGCGCCAGGAGCCGCCGCCGCCGCCGCTCTCTTGGGCTTGCTGCATCTTACAGCTTTGGGCTGCTCTGTAGCTTCTGACAGGCCAAACGACCCCCCGGGCACTCTGCGCAAGCAGTTTTGGAGTGCCATGACGCGAGATGTAGTCGCCCTCGGCCTGTCCCCCCGTCACTGGACTTTGCCCAGCGAAATCGTGACCATGCTGGACATCCTGGCTACAAGCGGACTGCACGAAACCGTCGGGCCCATCTCCGCCGACATGGAGCCTGCAAAGGTAGCTGCCGTAGTCTTTGAACGCATCACGAAGCTACTGACTCTAGACTTGCACACTTTGACGCCGGGCCCGGGCCCAAGCTACCCTCCCAGCCACGACGGCGACGACAGCGAGCCCGAGACACAGCCGGCCCAGCTGCGCGCCGTGCACATGGCTGCCCTGCGCACACTCCTGGCCCTTTCACAGTCCGAATTTGGCATCAGATCTCTCATCACCGACCCGCACGTGACCTCCCGCGTCGTCATCATCCTGACAACCGCCGTCGACGCCCTGTACAACGTGGGAGGCCAGGCCCCGTGTATTGTATACTCTGACGCAGACCTGCGTCTAGACTCTAACCCAGACACGAGCGCCAGCGGCTCTGCCAGTGGCCCGCCACTTGGCTTTGGCGCCCGCGACCTAGAAGAGACGGCCGTGATTGTAGACCTGGCCATGAGCATCCTTTATCGCCTGGCAATGCATGGGAACTCTGCCATGCTTTTCCCAGACGGGTCATCGCCAACTACAGACCCGGATCGCGACAAGGCGTCGCTGAGCCCGGCCATGCCGCAGCCACCCGGCCCTCAGCTCGATCTGCGCGCCAAGCTGTCCAGCCACGGCCACGGCCACGAAGAGCTAGAGCGGCTCATCGTTGCCCTGAGCAGGCTGAACTTTGCCGACGAAGAGCTGCTCTTCGAGGCTCACATTGACCCCGAGACGGGCGACAGGGCCATGCGCGTGCTGGACTTTCTAGTCTCGGCCCAGGAGGGCTCTGATATTGCCGCTCTGTTCTACAGCCAGGTCGAAGGCGACAGCAACAAGGGGGGAGAGCCGGAGCCACCGGAGCAGCCGGAGCCGGAAGCGCAGCACGACCTGGTCGCGGAGTACAGACCAGGCGGTGCAGTAGAGACTATCACCATTGACGACGATTAGAGAGGGCGGCACGGGAAAACAAGAAACAAAGAAAAAACAAGATATAGAGGCGATAGACACTAGACCCGGTTCCAGTCCGTGTAATCTTGATCAGCATAATCTTCATTCTATTATATAGCGCAGCTCAGCCCCATCCCATTTTACGATCTTGACGTCTTCAGGCCCTCCATCAGGCCCTGCAGCGTCTTCCACCCCTCGGTGTGCTCCCACTGGTCCTTGGCCCTAGCCAGCACGCTGCGCACGGCATTGCGCGCCTTGAATCGCCACTTGGCGCCAATGCTCTCCACCTCGTCGCCGTAGTTCTCCAGCATCGACACCAGCTCGTCGGTCCGCTGCACCACCACGTCCCACGCCGCCTCGTCGCGGGTCCAGTCCTTGCGGTCCGCCGTGGCCGTGGACGCCGCCGCCGCCAGCGACCCGCTGCTGGCCGTGCCGACGGCGGCGCGCCACGCCGCCTCGCTGGCCTCAATGGCGCCGGCAAAGTCGCGGCGCCACGCGCGCGCGCGCGCCACCACCTCCCACAGCTCGTCGCGGCGCGTGATGAGCGGCACTACCGTCTTTTCCAGCAGCTCGTAGACGGTCTTCTCGATGGTGCCGCGCGGCAGCACGTACGCGCCCTCGCGCGTGTCGTTGAGCTTTTCCTTGGCCAGGATGCCCTCCGTCAGCAGCAGCCGCAGCACGTCGGCGTCCAGCGCGTCCTCGCTGGCGCGGATCTCGGCCACGCGCTGCACTGCCGGGACAATGTCCGACAGCGCTGCGGGCCTTATGCGGGCGGCCAGCGTGATGATGTTGTCCCAGATGCGCCAGTTGTCTCGGTTGAGCGCCGAGCCGCGCTTGAAGGCGCTGAGCGCCTGTTGCAGCAGGCGCATGGGCTTGGCGTACTTGGCGTCCTCGTCGTCTTCCTCGTCCTCTTCGTCGTCGGCAACGGCGCGCTTGGCCACGGCAGGCATGCCGCCTGCGCTGGTGCTTGTCGTGCCCTCGGACTTTTCCTCGGCGATTTCTCGCATGGCTTCCCGGTACAGACTCCAAAGCGCCGATCCGAGGTTGCTCCATGTGCGAGCATCTTCGCCGCCCACTGTCCCGTTGGCGGCGCCGATAGCCCGCGTGTATGCTTCGGCCGCGGCCTCGTAGTCCGCCAATCGCAGCTCCAGGTCGCCCAGGCGGCCCCACAGCTCCGTGTTGAGACGGTTCACGTGGACTGCTTTCTTGTAGGCTTCGCGCGCTTTGTCTAGTTGCTTGAGTTGGATGTAGTGCTCGCCGAGGTTCTTTTGCGCACGCGAGTAGCGCTGCTTGGATACCTCCCAGGCACTGTCGTAGTGCGAGGCCTTGTTTTCAAGGTCGCCCAGGATGCAGAAAAGACGAGGAGCATCGGAAGGAAGATCCTTTTCGGCCTTGATGGGCCCCATGAAATCAGCGGGCTTCAGAGAGGAAATATCGCTGGGCACACTGCCCTTGTCCTGGTCGTTTGTAGGCTCAAAGAGCCTCCAGCGGACAAGTCCTCTTGCCTTGCTCTCTCCGCCACCTCCGCGGCCCTCTTCAGCCCCAGCCTGGTCGGTCGAGGCCAGGCACAGGGCAACCTCGGCATACATCCTCAGACGCTTGAAGATCTCCAGCGCCGACACCAACGAGCCGACTCCCGCCCAGCAGTAAGCCAGCTCTGACTCCAAGTGCCAACGGGGCGGTGTCAGTAGAGAGTTAATGTAGCGAAGGCGCGTAGTTGCAGGGGCAGAATCGGTGTCCTTCAAGGCGGGGAAGAAGGACGTCGGAGCCGGAACCGCAGGCTCGGCAATAGCAGCATCGCCATTCAGAGTAAGAGTAGGAACGGCCAGGGCGGTGGCGCTAGGGTCTTCAGCAGCGGGCGCCGAGGCTCCCTCTACTTCTTCCAGGCCCGCCGCCGGCGTGGTAGTATCGACAACTACCTGGTCGACAACAGCCTGTAGCTGCAAAACTCCTCTCTCGACAGTGCGGCTCCGGTTAACTTCAATGCGTGATCGCACAATCAAGGCCTGCGTGTAGATTTGCCAGTTGACCTCTGTATCGGCCAGTACACGGACAGCAAAGGGGAGCACCTCTTCCGCAGTCAGGCCGTCCATGGGCGAGAAGGCGTCTTTGATACTAGCTTCGGTCAGAAGAATAGCGCTGTCAAGAGGGTTCAGTTGCGGCTGGTTGTCGGGTGAAATCTCGGCCTCAAGCTCTGACTCGGACGCCGAAGCGGTGGCCTTAAGAGTGGGCGTCTTCTCTTCTGTGGCTGACGTAAAAGCAATACTCTCGAGCAGAGTGTCGTCGTTCAGATCCAACGCCTTTGGTCGAGCCTCCTTGGCATCAGACTCCGCTGCCTGTGCGCTCTTAGCCAGTACAACAAGCTGGCTAGTGTCCTTCTCCTGCCACTTGGTTCTCTTTCCCAAGGCACCGGACAGGGTATACCTGACTCCGCTGAGCTCAGCAGCTTGTTTTAACGCCAGCCGGGCTTTGTCTTCGATTCCCAGCATGAGATACGAGTTGGAGATTTCAAGCAGCAGCTCGGCCTGTTCCTCGCGGCTCCACTCCGAAGAGAATGAGGGCGAAGGAGTTGAGGCCTCGGGCGTGGGAACCGAGCCGAGAACCTGCCCACAAACAGCCGCGACAGCCGCCGTAACAGCGCTCAACAGCTCGGGGACATCGGTCCATTGCGAGCTCCGAGCAAAGGCCGCCTTGGAGCCCAGGTTAGGCTGAGCAAGCAGCTTGTAATGCCACACCAGGATGCGCATCGTCCACCAGCTGATGCTGACCGTGTGTCCGTCCACAACGACCGCCTGGCTGTCCGACGCCAGCTTGGGCGCCACATTGAGGATAGCGTGGCGCGCCAGTCCAAACAGGGGCAGAAACGGCGCATACTGGTACGGGGCCACACCGTCAACCTCCAAGCTCGCAATCAGAACGCGCTCGTTGCTCTTGTGCGCCACCGCTCCGAGCAGGGCATTGATGGCGGCCGCATTCGCAAGCACGGGGCCTGTGACGTTGGTTTGCAGGAAGGCATTGAGGGCAGCGACTCCGACGGCGAGGACGTCCGGGAGGCGCAGAGACGCGGTATCGATGGCCAGGGACGGCGCCGAGGCTGAGAGCGAGGCTGCAAAGTCGGCGATGACGTGTGCTGCCGAGGGGGACTGGAGGGCTTCCAGGAAGCTGCCGTCCAGCGCCAGAGAAAGCGCCATGTCGAGTGGTCGAGTGGTCGAGTGGTTAAGCGGGTGGCTGCTCTCTAGCGTGTGTATTCTCGATCGTTCGTTGCGCGCTGTTTCGTCGTGGGTTCGCGGCTGTTCACTGTCACGTGCTTCGTAGCTCAAGACACAGAAGAAAACTCTGTCGAAATTTTAGTGTCACCAAAAGCCAGGGCAGTTACACAGTCAATGTTGTCATACCTTCCTTTGAACTTAAAAGCCTGCATGCATGGAGGGGCAATTTTCACTCTTTCCATCCTCCTTCTTCTATGTTGGTGGGGCAGCAGAAATCAGTATAGATAAATAACCCTAGTATGGCGCAGACCCTAATGCCAAATAGCCGCTCAATGACTGTCATAGATGACCGTGAGCCGGCCACTAGTCCTACTTCCGGTCCGGCTCTATCTAGTCCGCTGTTCTATCTATTTCTTTCCGGCCTTCTTACGGCCAGGCACAACCTTGAAGCCTGCGCCCGACATGCTGCTCTCCACCGACTGTTCCCGCACGCTGCCGTTCTTCTTGGCAACTTCACTCCATCCGGTGGCACCGCTGTTAGAGGTTCCGTTCTTTTCCACAATGCCCTTGTCAGCCAGCTTCTTGCGCCGGATGAACTCTTCGGCAAAGTGCCGGCCGTCAATGGTCGCAGAGCTTGCGTAGACGGCATCGGAAATAAGAGTGCTCTCCAGAGGGAGCAGCATGAGGGTCGCCGCAAATGTAGACGCTGTCAAGACAATGATTGTTAGCTCAAATTCCCCGTTTTCAACTGCACATGATTACAACACTTACCGTCAATTCCGTCCGAGAGTCCCCGCAGCTCGCGCATCAGCCACTTGTTGAATTCGTCCTGCGCAGCCGCCGCATCAGACTTGGCCGGGGCAGCAGGCTTGGCCAGAATAGTGGGCTTGGCTGCCACGGGCTTGGGAGTCGACGTGCCAATAGCACGGGAAGAGCCCGCAGTAGCCGGCGTGGCGGGCGCCTTAACACGACCACCAGCACCGACAGTAGCCCAGCCACCAATCACGGTGGTAGCAGCAGCCGCGCCAGAAGAGAGCGGCGCGGAGGACGCAGTAGCCGCGCTGCTGCCAACCAGGATAGAGCTGGAAATCGTGGCAGGCGGAGCACCCTTGTACGCCAGATCAGCATAACGCTTTCCCGTGCTAGCGCTAGTGCTTGCGGCAGAGCCAGCCACAGCAGTCAGCAAAGCACTCTCCTTGGCAGCCTTGGCCTTGCGAAGCTCTTCTTCGCGCTGGATTTCAGCAAGAGTCTTCTGCTTCTGCACCGGGGTGCCGGCAGAGGAGCCGGAGCGCGTAGCGGGGCGAGCCCATGCAGAGGACACAGTCGCAGCAGGAGACGCCGAAGCCTGCCCCCAAGTGCTAGTGGTGGGAAGGCCGGTTTGCATCGATGCCATGGCACGCTCACGCTCACGGGTGTCCGCAACTTCTTGCTCCAACGCAGCCCGACGCGCAGCAGCAGCAGCCTGGTCAGCTTTGGCGGCCTTGGCAGCCTCGGCCTCTTGGATCTCCTTCAGCGAAGGACCCTTGCGAGATTCGTTGGCTTCGCGAGCCCACGGGGCTAGCGGCGGGGGCTGTACAGTTGCGGGCGAGGAAGGTGTCGGGGAAACTCCTCCAGCAGGAGGGGGGAAAGGCATGGGCAGATCCGAATCTTGAGCGCCGGCCTGAGCAGACTCGACAAAACGAGCGTACTCGGCTTGCTGGGCGCTGTACTCAGAGTCCCTTTCGTTTTCAGAGTCCCGGTCAACAGCCGAAGAGTCACCCATCGAAGCCTTGTTGAAGCTAGAGGTATGATCGTCCGTGAAAGACATCGAAGTAGCAGCAGCTGCTCCCACATTCTTGGACTCGGCCTCAGGCTCAGACTCAGCCATGGTCTCAACAGCATTCTCTATGTTGTCCTCAGCTTCGGGGGCAAAAGGAGACTGGGGGACACTGGAAGGCGCCTCATAGTGATCCTTTTCCTCGTTTCCATGCTGAGCATACTGTTCGTCTTGCATCATTTGAAGCTCCTGCTTCTGGCTGGCATCAAGATCCTGGCGCAGACGCTCAAACTCCTGAATGCGCTCTTTGAAGCCCTCCTCATCCTGGATAAGGTTTTCGGTGGCAGGCAGAGAATCACGGAGACTGCTTCCTTCAAGCTCAGCCGCGGAGTTTGAAGCACCCTGAATGTTGTACGAGCCGCCAAGCTCACCGCCCGAAGCTGGACCGTGACCCATGGCAGCCGCGCCAGAGCCAGGGTGTCCGCCAAAAGCGCCGCCAATTTGACGGTCCAATTCGTTCATACCGGCCATTTCACCTTCGCGGGGACCTCCCATGCCCTGGGGCATAGCAGGACCCAGATGGCCATCAAAGAACTGCGGGAAGCCTGCAGCAATAGGCTGGTGCACACCTGTGCCAAGAGGGCCCATGGTGCCGAAGCTAGGCTGGCTGTGTAGGCTGTGGGCACTAGAGTGGTGTTGAAGACCCTGCACGCCAACAGCAGTACCGTAGGGGAACTTGGGTGCCATGGCCTGTTGGCGCATCAGGAAGTCACGCTGCTGGGCAGCAACAAACTGTTCCTCCTGCTTGCGTCTCTCGAGGTTGTTCTGTTCTTCAGCAGTGAGAGTACGGCCATAGGCGGGAATCACTGAGCTGAGGGGAGGAACCACTCCACCAGTCGGGGTCTGGCCGAAATGGCTAGACTGGGTAGGGGGGCCATGGGGTATTCCAATCTGAGGCACTAGGAAGGGCTCACGAGAGTTGCCGATGCGACGGATGAGAGATCCCAAGGGCTCAAATTCGGGATCTTCAACGCGTTTCACGCTGAGATCGGGGGAGAAGAAGTTGGCCTTGTACCAGTCGTTCATCTCGAGGCCAGTGAAAGGGCCTTGAACCTGTCCTTGGGGATCAAGGTAGACCCAGCGCATGCGATCAGGCATCACCATCTGGCGTGAAGGGCCGGTGCTGGTAGAGCCTTGGCGCTCAGCACCACTGCTGGGGAGCCCACTGAAGCTAGTGCCCTGGCTTGTGCCCTGAGCACCACTGGAAACAGGGCCGGCTCCGGGGACAGAAATGTCATGGTTGCCATACAGTGGATGAGGGCCACCAGAAGGGCCCGGAGGAGCAAACAGCTCGTCAAAGCCGCGGTTGGAAGCACGCATGGGGCTATCAGTATCACGACCAATGGCAGGGAAGCCTCCACGACCAATGGGACCGAGGTTACCTTGACGCATCTCCGACTCGTCGTGATCTTGGGGCTGCATCTGCGACTGCATAGAAAGAGGGAACAGCGCCTCAAGCTTACTACGGCGTCCAATAGAAGGTGTACCAATAGCACCGGGGACATTGGCGGTAGGTCCGAAGACTCCACCGCCAAAACCGGCAGTTTGCATGTCACCTCCAATTGGAGGGAAAATGGAAGAGCCAAAAGCGCCGCCAAAGCCGCCACGTTCACGATCGGGGGTTCCGACATTGGGGACAGTAGCAGCGCCAGGCCAGCCGCCAATAGCACCAAGGCCGGTATAGGTCTTGGGGCCGGCGCTAGAAGTCTGACTACGGTCGCTTCCGTCAAAAATGGGGTTGCCGCCAAAGGGACGAGGACCGCCGTATCCGCCGGGACCCTGGTCAAGGCCAGAGCCACCAAGAATGCCACCCATCTGACGATCCATGGCCATGTTTCCACCACCATGGGTCTCATCCTGGCGATGCTGGAGATGGTCCTGTTCTTCTGCCCTATCACGGTCACCGCCAGCCGGGCTGCGGTAAGGGTTAGTGACGGAAGGGCTGAACTGGTCCTGGCCCTCATTGTCATGGCCGCCGTGGGCAAGTGACAATGCGCTCATTCCCATGTCCCCAACTGGATTACCAAGACCGCTGCCACCCTTGGTGGGGGTTTCAAACGGCATGTTTACAGAGCGGGAGGGCATGGGGGGGCTATCCTCCTGACTACCTCCTAATAGGCCGACCCCCATGCGGCCCGAATCAGAAAAAGGGTCGGTGTCGGTTCTAGGACGGCGCCAGGAGCGACCTTGTTCAATGCTGCCGTCGGTGACAGAAGTCGCAGTCTTGGATGGGGTGTTCAAGGGGGCCGAGGATTCGCTGTCTTTGCCGGGAAGCAAATGGGCCAGACGACTTTCCCGTGGACCTGCAGCTGCAGCTGGCGGTTTAGTTCCACCAATGGCTCCAACTAGAGAATTTCCAGGAAGAGCAAAGTTGCCAAAGGAGCCCATGGAGGGGGTGTTTTGTCCAGAAGCGGTTGAAGGCCAGCCAGGAGTTGAGCCAGAGGTTGTGACGCCAATCATGAAGGGGCCATTTCCAGTGGCAGTAGCTGGAAGTTTGGAAGAACCGCCGACAGTACCAAAGAAGCCTCCCTTGGGAGGGTCGCGGGCAGATTGCGGAACAGGAATATTATCACCGCCGTCATCATCGCCCTCGAGAGTAGAAGATTCGCGGAGTTCTGACATCTTGTTCCGGCTGCCGATCCACGAGGTGTTGTCGTCGCGAGAAAATCTCGAGGCTTGCGGCGAATTGAGACTACCGAATTGGTCGCCGGATTCGCGGCGTCGGGCGGGAGGTCGTGCCGAGGTGGAGGTGGAGGTAGGCGAAGTCAGGCCGGAGTTGTGACCCAGACTCAGACCAAAAGCGTTGGAGGGCTGGTTGTTGCTGGAATGGGTAGTGGGCATCTTGCGCCCGTTTGTTCCTGTGGCCTGTACATGTGAATGCACATCTTTGTTCGCGTTGGGGCCATTGTTGTTGTTGGCATTGGAAGGCATGAGCTTGAGAGGGCTGTTTACATCATTGGTGAAGGCCTATGGCGGAGGAGAGAAGAGAAGAGGTCAGCAAAAGGCGGGATGTGGTGATGCAAACGAGAGTCGAATTGTGGCAATAAAATACCTCTTTCTCCTCTGCAGTCAGATCTTGCAGTCCCAAGGGCTTGAAATCGGGCTGCGAAGGCATCCAGCACATGTCAGGCTCCTGGTTGGCGGAGGAGTCGCTGGGTTTGCCCCACTGCCGCACGCCAGTGGGAGCAGCGGCACTTCCATTGGACTGAGCGGCGGCAGACTGGGCGGTGGAGTGGGCAGTTGTAGGAGCAGGTTGTCCGGGAGCCCAGCCATCCATGTACAGATTACTAGCGACGTCGGTGGAAAAGGTCAACTGGGGGTCCGAATCGCAGAAGATCTCCAGTATCTGGTTCTTTCCATAGCGAGCCGGAATGGTAGAGGTCTGGTCAAAGGCGGCCATGCTGTACGATGCACCGCCAGAGGGGTTGGTGGCGGATTGTAAGTTGGAGGACTGGTCGATTCCGGAGCCGGACACGGGGAAGGTTGAAGACGACGAGATCGAGTTCGGGTTCGGGCTCTGGGCCGACGCATTGGAGCTCATGGATTGGCCCGAGGGGGTGGTGGTGGTCGAACGACGAAAAGTGCGAGTGCCATTGAAGGAACGGCCATCGCGACGAGT
>JAXHKQ010000464.1:0-16777 GCA_038407185.1 Chalaropsis ovoidea
CCGCGTACGGTGTCGAGCGACGGCACAACGGATGTCTGCAGGGTGGGGGGGAGGGGGGAGGTTAGCACGTGAGCGAGAGGGGGAGGGACGGTGGGCGGGCGGGCGGGCGGGCGGACTAACTGGTCTAGCCATGGCGGCGAGTTATTGTGGGTGTATATGTATAGATCGGAGGTGGACGGACGGAGGCGGACGGAGGTAGGCGGAGACAACGGCGGCAGCGGCGGCAGCGGCAGTCGTAGATGTAGGCAAGGCTGCAAGGCCAAACAAGTCGCTGTCAAGCTTCGGAGATGAGGGGCGTTCGCCGATGGTTTTGCAAGGCTCCGGTTTTTTTCTTCCGAGAGGCGGGGGAGGGCCTGAGAGCGGGAGGCGAGGTGAGGCCCGGCTGTAGCTGTGAGCGTGAGGGTGGAGCAGCTTTGTAGCTTTTTGCTGGTGATTGTATATAAAAGTGACTTGTGGTGAGAAGACGAGGAAGGGAGACGGCGGGTGAGTTTTTGGTGTGGTGATGTTGTGAGTCAAGACTTGGTGGTTAATTTATTTTAATCTTTTCTCTTTTTTTAATTCTTTTTTTAATTTTTAATTCTTTTTTTTCTCTTTTTCATAGCCAGAGCAGTTGCCCAAACTGGGATCCTGCTCCTTCCGCTTTGAAAACCCACAAGACGTCATGCCATGGCCAAAAAATCGCTACAAACTTTGACCAAAGCCAGCGACGAGGACAGCACAGAGGAAATCAGTTGAGGGCATGACTGCTATTACTACAGGATCTGGTACCAAAGGAAATAATAAAAAAGAACCAATAAACGTCAGGTAGTCGGATTTTCCCGGGCCATCAGTCTCTCGGCTCCGGTCCGGCCCCGGGCAGCCGCTCACGACTCAATAGCCAGCGCCTTGAGCCCAACCAGCCGCGCACTCTTGCCCTCACCCTCGCGGCTGACAATAAAGTACTCGACGCGCGTGCTGCTCGTCTCCAGGCGGTAGACGCGCACATCGGCGCCCTCGCTGGCCTCGCGCACGGCGTCCAGCACGGCCTGGTAGTGGCCCTGGCCGTCCCAGTCGCTGGGGTCCTGGATGGTAACGGGGGAGCCGGGAGGCGCCTTGACAAGGGCGATGAATTCGTCTGTGGGGGGTGTGTTAGTTTGCGCGTGTAGAGGCGGGGGATGCCCAGAGGAGTCAGTAGCAAGGAAGACGCTTCGCATAGAGACGCACCTTCGTCGGGCAGGCCCTTGTTGCCCGTCTCGTCCCACTTCAGCACCACGGGCACAAACGGCTCGTCGGCATCCGACGTGTACACTATGTCCTTGAGCCGGGCTAGCGGCGCAGGGATGTCCTCGCCGGGGTCGACTAGCAACAGGCCGCTCTGGCGGCCGGCCGAGGCCTGGCGGGCCGCCGAGGAGCCGCCGTCGGCGTGCAGCGGCGCGTTGGCTTTGTTGAGGAAATCCATGTAGGACTGATCGGACGACATGGCTTCCCACGATGTCTGCTGCTCGGTGTTGTGGTGCACGTTGTCCTGGGCGGCGAGCTGGTCTTGGGGGTTGGTTTGTTCCTGCAGAGGGACGAAGCCGAGGTCGAGGGATTCGGCGGTGTTGGACTTGATGGGGGCGGGGGGGTTGCGGGCGTTGCGGGTGTTGTTGTTATCGTGCTTGCGTGTGTTGTTGTTGTTGTGCTTGGCTGTGTTGCCAGTGTTGCTATCCTGGTTGTTGTTCTGGTTGTTGTTCTGGCTGTAGGCAAGTCCGCGCGTCATTGAAGAAAACAGTGCACGCTGGACCTGCTGCGCCTGCGCCTGCGCCTGCGCCTGCTGCCACTGCCGTCCGCTAGCAATAGAGCTGGAGCTAAAGCTTGCAGGGCGACACGCGCTGATCCTCAGCGTCTTTGCCGCACGCAGTGACAGGCCGCCCTTGTGCATGCTGCGGGGTAGTTGGTGCATCTGGGGGGGGGGGGGGGGGAGGGAAGAATTAGGGGAAAAGAGGGAGATAATTAGAAGAGAAAATGGGGAAGGAAATACTGGAAATACAGAGGCTCTGATCTTTTGTAGAATGTGAAGACGTTGAGAACACTGGGAGAAAAGAAAAGAAAAGGAAAAGAAAAAAGAAATGAATATTCTGTCTCCCTCCCTGTCCTCCACAGCTTACAAAACAAAGACTTCCACATCCACATACACGCGTTTTTTTTTTCATGTCCATTCCATTCCACTCATCTTGGTTGTGTCTGCTTGCGTCGATCGGCGATGCAGAGCACCCAAAAGCCAAAAAGCCACAGCCCAAAGACTATCGCCACCTCGTCCTTGGAGAGACATGACGTCACGTGAGCTGTCCGGCATACATACACACACACACACACACACACACACACCGTTGCTGCTGGATAACCGTGAATTGACAAAGGGAATATACTCAAGGATATGTGTAATATGATGTGTAGTGTATCCCCTTATCCTCCGCCTCCGCCTCCCGATCCCCCGACGCCCCCCGGCCGTACACGCCCTCCAGCTGAAGCAAAAAGAACAGTAGCAATAGTAATAGTAGAACAGCCCCCCAAGAGAAGAAGAAAACAGTCGAATAAGAAGAAGAGAAAGAACAAGAAAAAGAAAAAAACACCAGCCCATGTACCAGAAGAAGAAAGACAACGAGACCGTCAGAAAGATAGAAAAAAAAAGAACAAAGGAGAAGAGAGAGAGAGAGTGAACAAAAAGAACGAGACACGCTCGGCTGGCGTGATATAAGCCGTCCATGTTTCCAGGCGGCCGTGTGTGCAGCAGACCAGAGTGTGCAGTGCAGGCGAGCGTGGGTATAGCAATAGCCATATGCAAGAAGAAGAAGAAGAAGAAGAAGAAAACACCACGATATGGTCCGCCCATATGAACAGAGAGAAAAAGGAGACGAAGAAACAAAGAAATGCAGCATCATTTATACAGTGTGCACAGTCTGGCGGGAGAGCCCAGGCCCAGGCCCAGACCGAGACCCAGACACAGACCCAGACACACAGACACACAACCCCCCCCCCCCCCCCCCCCCCCCCCCCCGGCTCCCCCTCCGCCCACTACCGAAAGCTAATCACAGCTAGCCGGCTGTTGACTCCGTACGCGACCTTTTGCCCCGTCGAGTCCCACGCCAGACAATGCTCAAACGTGTCCTCGTTGTCTCCTGACGGCGTTGGCCCGTTCCACCCGGGGTGTGGCGTGCGCTTCCACTTGGCGTACGGAATAGACGCCGTGTCTCCAACCTTCCAGATGTACACGTGCAGCGCCGTGGCGCCCGCGAGATACGCACCATCGGGGCTAAAGGCCAGCGCCACAATCGGCCCGCCGCTCATTGTCAGAAACTTCTTGGGCTTGGTTTCGAGGCACTTGGGGTCCCAGACAAGCACCGCGCCGTCCTCCCCGGCCGAAGCTAGCAGCCGGTTTTCCGCGCCGGCAAGCACTTCGGGCTGCCACTTGAGCGCCGTGATGGGGTGCGTGTGCGCCGAGATTTTGCGTTTGCTTCCCGTGCCGTCGATGAGCTAGAGGTGGGGGAGCGGGGCTGTGTTAGCAGAGAATACTAGAAAAAGAGAAAACACAGCACAGTGTCTGTCTGCGCTGCAGGAAAGGCAAAAACTCACGGTAATGGTCCCCGTGTCGGAGCTGGCAGCTGCTATCAGGGCACGGTCGTCATATGCGACATGTACCAACGCATCCGTGGCATCTGTTTCAAAGGTGCGCACGGGTTCTATCACCGGCCCTGAACAGCTAAATGTTTGCAGGAGCTGGCCGCCACAGACCAAAAACGTTGATTCGTTGGTCCACGTCACGTCGAGAGCAACAGATGTAAAGTCGTGGTTCGATATGGTGTACACAGACGACGCAAGCGTTGGCACCTTGTATATGGACAGCAGGGTGCCATTGTCTGTCGATGGAGATATAGCCAAGAGAGCCGTCCCTGTGCGGTTCCACGCCAGCTTGATGACGGGGCCCTCGGCTACGTCGATTAGATGGATGTGAGTGCCGTCGCCGGCCCATATATTTATCCGCGCCTTGCCGCCCTGCTCGGTTGCAATGGCCAGAATATTGCCCTCGGCACGGCTCCAGGACAGGGCGGTGACTTGGGTATCTCGCGGCGCATCCTCTTCCAGCAGCTTGCAAAACGGCTGGTTGTCGTCTCGATCAGTGGACTGGTTGATGGTGTACAGACGAGACATGGAGTCGGTTCCGGCGGCAGCCAGGATGTTCGGGTTCGTGGGACTCCATTCGCAAAGTAATAGTACAGGTGAGGGGGCAGTAGGCGAGCGTTCTGCCGGCGGCGCAGAGCCAACGCGGGGCTTCTCAATGGCAAGGTCCAGATATATGGTGTCGGTTGTGAGGTCCTTGGTCTTTTCTTGGGTCCCTTGTTCGGGACCATCAGTGTGAGGCTGGGTGGCAGAGGTCTCGTCGCCCTCGAGTGGAGAAGGGTATGCGTGATTAGAGCCGGGGGCGTCGACGGTGTCAATGTCCATGGACATGGACATGGTGGTGTCGTGGTCCCCATTCTCGGTCAGCTTGGGCTTCTTGGCGGTTACATTGGTGATGTGTGTGGACAGTGGTCTTTTGCGGGCGGTGGCATCTTCGCTAGTAGTGACAATGACGGTGGAGTCTTCCATGGAGACATCCTCGGGCTCCTCTTGCTTGGCGACGATTTCGTCGTCGGCTTCGCCATCGGCGTCGGCTTCGCCATCTTCTTCTTCGTCATGCTGGTGTTGTATTCTTGATGGAGGATTGGGGGGGTGGGCTTTTGGGGGCGGCAATGTTACGGGGCCAAAGAAGCCGAATTCTGCTTGGGACTCGGGGACAGGGTCCGCCTGGGGGGAGCAAGTTAGTAAAGCTGAGGCAGTGTCGGCGGTGGCAGTGGCAGTGGTGGCAGTGGCAGCAGTGGTAGTGGTGGAGTTGGTGGTGTTGGTATTGGTGGTGGTGTTGGTGCTGCTGGTGACAGTGTTGCATGGTGGGTGTGGTGCATGGTGGGAATGCAGGTTCCGGGTGGTCAGATAGTTGCGTACCACATTCCGATGGCTTTCCCGCTCAAGGCTGGCATAGGAGAGGCCCTTGTTCACGACATAGACGAGAGAATGGCTGCGCACGTGCTGGGCAAAGTCGAAGTGTCGGTGAGGTTCTTTGATGCCCCATTCTTTTTGCAGTTTAGTGGCAGCTTCGCGGTAGTCTAGAGCGGACGCGTTAGAAGGAAAGCGGGAGGGCAGATGGGGAGAGAACAAAGAGCAGAGGGGGGGAAGAGGTTGAGGAAGGGGGTTAGGGTGTGTGTAAAGATGGAGAGAGTTTAAAGATAGAGAGAGTGTGTCTGTCTGAGAGACATGGAGAGCAAGAGACACCTACTGCTTTCGAGGAGATACCTAAAACACAGCACCAGTCAGCATTGAATTCTTTGGATTGCAGGCCGCGGTCACGGCCACGGCCAGACATCGCAGATCACGGGTGAGGAAGGCCAGCCACACGGTACGAGCGCAGCGGGAGATGTGCAGGACCTGTTGTGGCAGTCCGTGGCAGCAAGAGAAATAAATAAAAAACGTACCTCCACACGAGGAAATTCAGGCGATCTGAGTCAAGGTACTCCTTCATGGTGGGCGAGAAGTACGCGCCGGAAAGCGCCGGTCAAGAGATGCGAGGGGAAGCAGGCGGCTGATGGCGCAAGAGAGAGCCGGCGGGACGGAGGGACAGTGAGGAGGGCCGGCGTTCGAATGGGCAGATAAGGATAGAGGCAGTGGCAATGGCAATGGGCTGTAGTGCAGGAGATGAAGCGGCCGGTGATGGTGAGTGTGATGTGATGTGATGGTGATGGCGATGGCGATGGTTGTGGGCTGGCGGTTTGGCTGGACGGCAGGGCACCAGCAGATATAGAGCGAGAGAGAAGAGGAGAGTGAGAAGAACAAAAGACACGCGCTTGTTTTTTGTCAGGCGGATGGCGAGCGAGAGAGAAGCGGATCAAAGCCGCGATGCTGTGATGAATTGGCGATGGCTGCGGAGTCCGGCGTGGCAGCAAGCAGCGGGCGGGCGGACGGATGAACGGCGGCGGCGGCTCGGGATTGAGAGATGCAGACGGCGGCGGCAGCGGCGACGGCGACGGCGACGGCAGCTCAGCGCTCTGGATGAATGGCGACGACGGCGGCGGATGACAATGAGCTTTGCGGGAACGAATGTGAATGTATGCGAGGCTTCATCCAAAGCAGCGTAAAGCAAAAGAAGATGAAACGCGTATTTGACGAGGCTCGTCGAAGCTTTTTTTGATGTTTAATCGGAAATAAAACGAATTAAAAAAAACTGCCGCACTTCGAATTCGATAAACCAATTCAAGGCAAAAGAAAAGCAGGCCGGCAAAAACAAGAAAAAAAAACCGCAGGCAACGGGGGAGAAAAAAAAAGAAGAAGACGATGTGAATTTGTCGATGTCAGGCGTAGATGTTCAAGGACTTCAGGCCCATCTCAATCTCGGATTTTGTATGGCGGCAAGGCAGAGACTAGATAAAAAAAAGCATCAAAAAAAGGAATAATAAAAAAAGAAAAAGGAAAATGAAGAGGGAAGAAAGAAGAAGAAAAAAGGCACGGAAATTCTGATGATTTGAGGGGGGGAAAAAGAAAGAATAAAGAGAAGGAAAAGAAAAGAAAAGAAAAAGAAAGATTAAAGACACGAAAAGGACGAATTAAAACGAGTAAAAAAAGAATTAAAAAAGAAAAGAATTAAAAAGAAAATTATTAAAAAAAAAAAAGAACCGGACCCAAGTTGGAAGGAACCTGAAGAAAGCTGCAACTACGCAAAGAAGAACAAGGAAGAAGACACGCAGAACACAAGAAACAAGACAGGCAGGAACCGCTGGACGACGGGGTCTCATTGGGAAGGCACCCACCCACAGAGAGTTGTTTCCTTTTTTTCTCTTGCTCTTGCTCTTGCTCTTGCTCTTGCTCTTGCTCTTGCTCTTGCTCTTGCTCTTGCTCTTGCTCTTGCTCTTTTCTTTCGCTCCTGCTTGCTTGGTTCCCCTCTTGCCCTCTTTTTTTCTTTGTCTTCTTCTCTCTAAATACACACGTACACGCAGATACACGCCCAAATACACACCAGCTTCTCTTCTTCTTCTTCTTCTCCCCTTCCTTCCCCCTCCTCCTCCTGAAGCGCTCGCTCGCCCTTGCCTATTTCACAGAGAACAGACAAGGAACAAGAAGGTACAATGTACTACTACTATCTGCCCAGGGTACAACCCAGCATTCCGCGGCACAGGCACAGGCACATGTCCATGTACAGTACATCTGTACCTACCAAGTACCCAGTACATTGACGCTGCCATAGAACAAGTATCGCTCCTCATACTGACCACAACAAAAATCCCCTCTTATTTTCTTCTTCTTCTCCCAAGTATATCGACGACCTATAATCTGAGATGGCTACTGCTCTTCGTCTTTTTCTCTCTTGTCCTTCCTCTTGTCCTTATCCTAGCCCCTAGTCCCAGTCCCAGTCATAGTCCTCAGCCCACGTCCTTAGTCCCACGTCCTGCCCTGTCTTGTCTTGTCCTGGTGCCCGTCCACTAGAAAGACTTGGCCAGAAAAACCAGGATCTTTAATGACACGAAACGTCAAGCCTTGAAGCCTTGAAGCCGTGGAGCCGCCAAGTTCAAAGCCCTCCTCCCCCATCGGCCTTGTTCTTACTCGCCTTCCACCTCGGCCTGGACGTGTCCGTGTCTCTCTGTCTCTGTCTCTAGTCTCTGTCTCCATCTCTAGTCTCTGTCTTCATCTCTAGTCTCCAGACTTCTTGCTTCTTCTTGCTCTCCCCTCTTCCATATTTTTTCCTCCTGTCTCCTAGCCGTCTCAGGGCACAGAGAAAGAGCCAGAGCAAGAAAAACGATCAACACACGTGCCACCGTCCGCCACGCACTGTCCGGGTGCAGCATGTCCACACTGATGCACACTGATGCACATTGATGTATTTAACGAGTGACAATGGCAGTGGCAATGACAATGACGATGCCAGGGCCAAACAGCCGCCGGCATTCTCGTGCTGCAGTCTGCAGCGCCGCCTTTCTCGCTGGCTTGTCGTCGTTGTTTCGTCTTTTTTTTTCTTTCCAGAGGCGCGCCTTTGTACCTGTGTACATAACGTGTACATACACATACGTCAAGTACCAAGTACCAACTACGTATCTACCAAGTACCAGGGTCGGAGCCAGCCAGAACCAGAGCCCCAAGGACGCGGAGGATTCAAACTCACCCAAGTCCGAATTCAATGTGGATCACCAATGTTCCTTTGGGAAACTGCTCTTCTCGTCTCTTCTCTCTTTCCCTTTCTCCTCATTTTGCAGACTGACCCAGCCAGCCAACAGCCAGAGGCAAGCCTTCAAAGATGGAAAGGCAAATTGCCAGTTTTCTTTCTGCCTGAAAAGTCAGGAAACCTCTTTTTTTTTGGTGGCCAGAAACCAATCGTGAACATCCACGAGGTGTTTGTCCTCTTCTTCATGGCTAGCAAACAGAAGAAAAAAAAACCTTCAAAAGCACAAGAGAATGAAAAGATCCAAGGGAAAAGTGGGGGCTCGTCAACCAAGAAGCACACACCTTTTTTTCTGTCCTGTCTGTCCTGTCTGCCTCTTCTGCCTCTTCTCTGTCTTCTTTTCTTCTGGCGCCTCAGCCAATATGCAATGCAGCCATTTGATAATGAAACTCTGGCCTTGCTTAAACATGATAAGTCCAAATCCAAGCCACCGCCAGGTACCCGCTTCTTAGTCTTACCACGGGCGGCTTCGACACTCCAGATGTCATCTTGTTTGTTGGCTTGTGTCTCTTGCTTCATTCTGTGCTGTCATGTCAATCTTTTCAAGGTGATCCTGTTCCTGGTGAATGTGTGGAAAATAAGGAAAAAATACCTCTGTGCAAAATCTTCGTTTTCATTCGTGGAAGGCACGCGTAAACACAAACCGAACTTTCTCTCTCTCTCTCTCTCTATTTTAAGTGGGGACCGCCTCTCGTCTCGTCTCGTCTCGTCTCGTCTCGTCTCCTTCTCTCCTCTCCTTCTCTCCCCTCTCCTCTTCTCCCCCCTCCCTCCATCAATCACTGCCGACAAAATGCACGTTATTTTGTGCTGCCCTCCCCTGTCTGGCTCGCTCTAGTCCAGGGCGCGAGCTTGTTCTTGTTGAACAACGACAACAACCTGCAAAGTGAAAATGTGCCAGTCCATCCATCTACAACTTTGTTCTCTCTCCATTTACGGAAGCTTGAACAAAATAAGCGAGGGACAAGGCTGCGAAGGGCGCATTTACCTGACAAGGCATGGCTAGGGGGGGGGAGGAGGAGGAACAAGTCTTAAGTCTGAAGTCTGATCAGCCAAGAACCGCGCTGGGCTAGGCTAGCCTGGCCTAGCCTGTGTGTGGGCTGTGGGCTGTGGGCTTTGGGCTTTGGGCTTTGGGCTGGTAGCAGCACGACGGGACTCCCACCCACCGTGCGACTGCAAATGGGCTCGGGCTCTTGTTGTTCGCGGCTGGTTCATTCACCTGGTGCGAGACATTGCTGTGGCTGAAATCCCATCATCGCTGAATTGCTGTGGCTGAAATACCACCATCGCTGTATCTGCGTGTGCATGTACCTACGTGCTGTACTAAACGTGCAGATGTACATCTAGCCATCACCAAGCTTTGCCTTTTTTCCTCTTTCCCTCTTTCCCTTCTCTGGAAAGAACCCGTTTTCTGCACTAGTCCGCCTTTGATGCCAATTGTGGGGCCTGGCCAAAGATCCGCCTGCTAGGGCTATGAAACAATGGGCCAACATTCAACAGACACAGAACAGAGAGACAGAAAGAGAGAGAAAAAAAAGAGAAGGTGTATGTTTGGTGCGAGAATCGACAAGCCATTTATTCTCCATTCAGCACGCTTTTGATTGGGTCTGGCCTATCAAGCATGCGCACTAAGCACGCTAGCCAACACTAGCAAGCAAGCTTCTTCTGTTTGCCTCTTTCTCTTGATCCCATCATGGTGTACAATACGCCACCCCTTCGTCTGGGGGGGAGGGAGGGAGGTGGCAAAGTACACGCAAACCAACGAAACGGGTAAATGCTGACTAGCCCGCCCAGTGCATCGCATCGTACCGACCAGACCGACCAGACCGACATGATACAGCACGACACGACACGACAACACGACACGAACCGCGCATTCGCATGTGTTTATTGCTTTTGACGGTTGATGATGCGTACTACATTGATACACTGATACCATGCATGTTCCCCCTACATGTCTCTAGCGCGTACCTCTTCCTAGTCTCTTGTCTCTGCCTCCATCATTTGCAGCATTTAGACTC
Source organism: Chalaropsis ovoidea (assembly GCA_038407185.1). Lineage (NCBI taxonomy): Eukaryota > Fungi > Ascomycota > Sordariomycetes > Microascales > Ceratocystidaceae > Chalaropsis > Chalaropsis ovoidea. The sequence goes on from JAXHKQ010000464.1 coordinate 10,276, forward strand.
TGAAGAGGCCCCAGGTGTGACATGTCATTACCGTCATCTCCCTCGTCTTCTTTTTTATTCTTGGGCCAAAAACGGTCTGTAGACTATACAAACAAATCAGTTCTTTTTACCCATGACAGCTGGAGTTCACCCATTTTCATAGTCCTTCGTAGCTAAACGCCTCTTGACATTCACCTCCCGCTGCCCCGGATCGTCATTCCTTGGTCTTGCTAACCCTAACCCAACTCCCATGGCCTATTTCCTTGGTGCCTTATATTCCAGGCACTCAGGGTTCCCAAGCTTCACAGCACACGCCAAGTGCATGGAAGCTTCAACCTTCGCTGAACGACCAAGGCCAAAGGTTTGCCGTGCATATCTGAACCACGCGACCAACGACGACCAGACCGCCAAATAAATAATCCTTTGACTTGTGACAATCGCCCAGCGTCTCCGCCTCCTTCTGTGTCTGCCCTACGAGCCCTTTCCCGAGTTCCAGCCAGCGCCTATCTGAGCAAGTCCACCTACTCTGCCCCCTCCTTCTCGATCGATAACTTCTGTGCTCAAGATAGCTACCGCTCAAGACACCCGATCACCCCGCAATCCTCTATTTTTTGCTTCCTTTTTCTGTCGTCTTTCAAAAAAAAAATCGCCGCCGCCGTCGCCCTTTTCTTGCTCCGTCAAACCACGATAATAATAAAGACCGGCAGAGACACTCTCCACGCGCCCCCTCTCGAATTCCGCCTTGCGTCTTCTCCCCACAATGCCTCCGCGGCTCAACCTCCCGCCCGTGACCCGGGCGCTCATGATTGCCCTGGGCGTGCAGTCTCTGCTCAGCGCCGCCATCAGATGCCGCCAGTGGTCGGCCGACACCACGGTAGTGATTCCGTATCTGACGCTCGTGCCGTCGCTGTCGCTGACGTACCCGTGGACCTTTCTCACAACCACGCTTGTCGAGGGCAATGTGTTTACCGCTGGCATCAGCGTCTTTACCCTGTACCATGGCGGCCGCTACCTCGAGCGGGCCTGGTCGTCGGAGGAGCTGGTCAAGTTTGTCGCTATTGTCTCGCTGGCCTCAAATACGCTGGCCTTTTTGTCGCTGGTGGCCATGTTTGCTCTTTCACATGTTGAGAGCTGGACGTAAGTTCCAACCCAGCGATCTTTATTCGCACGCAAAGAAGGAGATCCCAACTGACACCGCACCGCCTCTTTAGCTTGACAGTTGTCTCCGGTACTATCCCGCTACAGATTGGTTTCCTCGTCGCCTTCAGCCAACTCCTCCCCGCCCATACCGTCACCATCTTCCGCGGCGTGCTGTCCATGCGCATGCCCCGCTTCCCGTTTCTCTACCTGATCTGCGTCTGGCTGCTGGCCATGTCGCCGCTCCTCAGCAGCGCGTCGTTTTTCCTTGCCGTGCACGGCTTCGTGGTCAGCTGGACGTACCTGCGCTTCTACAAGACCGTGTTCCCCGACCTCGAATCCGCCAACTCCCCGTCCGTGCAGCGCGGCGACGCTTCCGAGACCTTTGCCTTTGCGGAGCTCTTCCCCGGCCCGCTCAAGCCGCTCTTGCGCACCGTCTCCGACCTCGTCTTCGCCATCCTCGTGGCCCTGCGCATCTGCACGCCCTTCTCCGCCGCCTCCGTCTCCGCCGCCTCCTCGCGCAACCAGTCCGGCTTGGCCCGCGGCGCCTCGGGCGCCCGCGCCGAGGCCGAGCGCCGCCGCGCCCTGGCCCTGCGCGCCCTCGACCAGCGCCTCCAGGCCGCTACCGCCGCGGCCACCGCCAAGGTCCAGCCCCCGCGCGAGCCCACCGGCCCGACCGTCTCTACCCAGCCGAATGCCGCGCAGACCGCTATGGTTTCCAAGCCTGCTGAAACTCTGGATGGGACTAACTACAGCCCGGAGGATCAGGGCTCTGGTAGACCCTAGGTCGGCGCGGCCGTGGCCGTGGCTGCGGCTACGGCTACGGCTACGGCTACGGGTGCTTTGGTTTAGTTTAGAGCCGCCTGCTTCTTCTTTCCATCTTCCTTTTACCACCTTGACTCTTTCGGCAAGCCGTTGTACAAATGCTTTACCTAATTCCTTCTTTGTCGCAACCAACTCGGAGAAGACTGGTCTCTTGTTTTATGTCCTATTCTTTTTTTTTCTATTTCTCATGTCCGGCGTGTTGGTCGTACGTTGATTTTATGCTCCTGGTCATTGTCATATGCCTCCATTTTCTTTTTTTTTCTTTTTCTTTTTCTTCTCCGGCCTGCACGCGGACTGTATTCACCGCCGTGAAACATTGTTGAGCGCAAGGCGGGTGGCGATGTACATCTGGGGTTACACGGGGGGTTGGTAATGCGTCATTATTAGGGTTGCTTGTGTAACCCTGCGGCGCATCACGCCGTCCGCCACAAGTACAAGTACAACGGCGAGTTGCAATGTCGCAGGGCGACTTTTTGAGGACAGGGAGACTGGCTATATTGGTGGCTGTTATCTTTGAGATGCGATAGGGATGTTTGGTCATAGTCACGCTGTGTGTTGGTTCATGTACGGCGACATGCGATTGTGATGCGCAACCAGGCGCACTGCGAAGAGAGCCGCGTGTATTATTTATTGTATGTATTGTATGCCAGAAACAAGACCTGGCCAAGCAAAAGCCAAAAGAAGAGAAACAATTACAGGAAAAAAAAAGAATAAAAGCACTGACCAAGACAGGTCAGATTCGTCATGGATAACGCTTAGGGCAAGGGATGGAGAAAGAGAGAGATCGCGACGCGTCTTGAAGCATAGTTGTTCCTTTTTTTTCTTTCCTTTTTTTTCCTCACTGGGTTTGGGTGGGTTGTGTTAGGCGGACGTAGGAAAATAAAAAAGGAACAAAAGAAAGACAAAGCCCCTTCTTAATCTTCTTAATTCTGGGCCCAAGACCAAGCAGAACAGACACATAGCCGCAGGGCCGCGGGGCCACAGGGCCAGAACCAACTGTCTGTGCACGCATGGCCTGAGCCCGCTGGCTTGTCTAGACCAAGACAGACAGAAATGCAGAAGGGAAGAAAGGGAGAAAGCCAAAGAACAGGAAAAAGAAGACGAAAAAAAACGAGGATCGCGCCACGGCTAAATCTCGGATGAAGTCTTGCCGTGGGCTTTGGTGGTGATGAGCAGATATCACGAAGCAGAACAGGCATCACTTTTTTTTTTCTATTATTGTTTTGTTCGTGTCCCCTGCCGGCCTTTTTTTTCTTTTTTTTTTCTCTTTTTTTTCAGCAGCATGGCCTACATGAGAAGGCAAGGAGAATAATAGCCTTAGCGAAGGCGAATGCTACATGCTTCGAAAAGAAGACCACGCAGCGGTGACACAGGGTTTTTTTGGGGGGAGAGGGTCGGCCGGCGGAAATAGAGAGAAAAAAAGAAAGAAAAAAAGGAAGAAAAAAGAAGGGAAAAAGAAGACAAAAGCCTCCGTACATCTTCCAGCTTCACGTCTCGCTCTGCGCCGGGAAACCTCCTCTTGGCTGTTCTTGGTTTTTCTCTCTCACTCTTGAGGCTCTAATAAAAGAACACGATCCAAACGATTTTCCCCTGGACGGCCGACGCACGATAGCCACAGAAGGGAGACAAGACAAGGCCAGGACCACCCCTCCTCTTCTCTTCTCTGTGGTTGTGCTGCCCTTCCCAGTGGCGTCTTCCCCCTTCTCTGTGCCCCCTTCCCCTAGACAGACCTTGAGGCTGATCAGCCCTCCGGCTCGCCTGTTGTGTTCTCCTTCTTGGGCCTCGCCCCAACAAAGTTGGGATTGGGATATCAAACAAGGTTCGAGTGAAGAAACTAATAAAACGACAGGGAAAACAGGCCCAGGCAGGCCCAAGGAACAGAGAGCCAAGCCAAGCGTAAGAATGAAAGACAAAATTAAGGTGGGTTTATTTTTGAGGTGGCACGTCCGTCTTTGCTTGAGCTCTGACTCGGCATCTTGTTTTGCTTGTCCAGCGCTCGTTTTTTCTCGTTCGTTCGTTCGTTTTCTGTATTGTTGTGCTGATAATATGCGTTAGACAAGAGCTTGGGAAGAAAAAGAAGGGGGAGATGAGAGGAGGCGAGGACCGGACAGAGGATGGACAAAGGAGGGGAGCGCGGCTTGGAGATGGCTGGTCAGACGGCTTCAACCATATCAAGGGAGTGTTTCTTCCAACTTGACTTGACCTGGCTTGACGTAGAAGACACTGGCATTCTTTGCGTGGACAATCAAAAGGGACGACGGCGGGAAAGAAAGGATGCATTGATGTCAGGGGGGGTGATACAATGTGTTGATCTTGTTTTTGTTGCAGAGGGCTGGACACGATAATGGCGGGTCACGTGACGGTTGTTTTTTCTTTTTTGGTGTTTCTACCCGAGAATTAAGGGCCCAGGATTAAAAGGGAATTAAAAGGCAGCGAAAGGGCAAAATAAAATTATAGCACACGAAAGCTTCACTGTTACTCTTTTTCATCGATTTTTCTCACAGCCCATCTCGCTCCGGCGTTGAAGCTACAGGCTGGTTCGTGTGCAGAGCGTGTGTGTGTGCGTGCGCGTGTGCTCGCTCCCAACGTCAGTTGTTGGCGCAAGTCGCGTCGTTGTGACTTGAGCATATGCATAGCTTAATATTTGTTTTTACTAATAGTGGAAGAAAAAAAGAACGCACAGATCATTTTTCTCTTTTTCTCTTTTGTCTTCTTCATTGTTGACGGGGAGAATTCTGTCCATCTCCCCCTTCTGGCTCTCGCTCTCTGTCGGTGGTGCTGCCGGTGCCGCTCGCTGCCTGGCTTGGCCTGGTCTGGTCCAGGGCCGGTTGGCGGCCGACTTGGTCCGTCTTCTGAGGGCAACCGACTTGGTCCGTCTTATCAGGGCGGCCCATCTTGGCACCAATCATGAAACAATCCATGTCTGTCGTGTCTTGTTCTGTTGTTGTTGTTGTTTTTTTCCTGCAGTCGGGATGGACCGCCCGATAAAACATGGAATAATAAGCCAAGTTCACATCAGATCTGTGCAGGGCAGGGCAAGCAGGCAACGCAGCGAGAAGGGGGGGGCAGGCCAAGCCAGGGCCAGGGCCAAGGTGGGGAACCCGCTTTTCCACCACTTAACAAAACAAGAAAGATCTGATCTTTGTTACATTCAGCCACAGCCACAATCCGAATCCTGCAGCCGCGGCGCAAACAGCAGCCAAGAGGGTGGCAATGTGGCACAAGCCCAAAGAATCCGGTTCGTCCCAAGCCACACGTTCTTCTTTTTGTCTTTTTTGTCTTTTTGTCTGTTTTCTTTATTTTCCCTTACTGGTCTCTACCCCACTTGACGCCAGATGCCAGACACTAGACCCTAAACCCTAGCCCATTGCAAACATGAAGTCCACGTTTCGAAAACCCTTCTTAGCCAATTGTCAGCCTTTAGTCCGACGGGCTCAGAACAGAGCGGTGGAGGTTGTCTGCTAGACTCGTGCTTATTTATAGCCTGTGACCTGTGGCCTGTGGTCCAGTCTTCGCCTGTCGTCATAGGGCAGCCTTTCCTTTTAGGCGCCCTTCCTTTTTCTCTCCGTTTCTGTTTTCTATCTCGCTCTTTATCGGCCGTCGCCTCAGCTTTCGACAGCTCCATGGCTATTCATACATGCATGCATACATGCATGTTTGCTGCAACCTATCAACGCAGCGAATGCATGAATATGACCACGTATTGTATTGGTTTGACGCTGCGACTTTGCCAATAGCCATGTGGATGGAATTATCCATCTCAAGCCGCTGCTTAGCCCCAAGTGTTTGGCCGAAAAGCAGAGAACCGAGTTAGGCTTCCGTGATTTGCTCCCGGCATGAGATAAGCAAGCAGTTTTTCCTCATTTTTCGCCCTCTTTTTCCAGCTTCGTTATCTACTGCATGCACTTAAAAGCCAGGTGCATTGTATACGCCATCCCGACACAAAAAAAAAAAAGAAAAAAAAAGAAAAAAGAAAAAAAAAGAGAAAAAAAGGCAGCGGAACACTACGGATCATCGTGGTGATGTGACTTGTATGCTGGTCCCAAACACACAGCCGTAAAGCAAAGGCCGGCCTGTTAATAAGATGCAGGTTACCTAGCAGTAGACACCTGCGAGCCCCCGTTTTTGTAGAGTGCTACTGCACGCTACACGCTGTGCGCTGCACGCTGCACGCTACATACTGCACACTGCACACACACACAGAGAGAGATACACATGTATGGACACACAGTACTTAGGTACATAGGGACATACATGCCCTCGGCGTGGCAGAGATGGGGCAGGCTCACAGTGGACACCCGCTAGAGAGCATCCACAATATGCATAACCGACACCCGGTGGTGCTGTGGCTGTTGAGGGAGGGGGCGTTTTTGTCCCACATAAATATGGTAGAGCAGGTACATGTGTATATGGGGACAGACAGAGAGATAGAGAGATAGAGAGACAGACACACAAACACAAAGACCGACTCCCACACACCAACACCCACACCCACACCCACACCCACACCAACTCAAAAAACAACACACCACACCAAAACAACACAAATAAGAACCCACAC
>JAXHKQ010000465.1:0-16747 GCA_038407185.1 Chalaropsis ovoidea
GCCAGGTGGGGGCCCTTGACGTCAATGGCCGTGATGGCATTGTCGTGGGCTCGCCAGAAGCGATCGACAAACGGGCCGTCCTCGGACGACGACTCGATAACTTGGACTGTGCCGCCGGAGTCGCCGAGACGGGGACGGGGACGGGCCACTCACGCTGGGACGTCCGGACCCAGCCTGTGATCTCGACCGTGAAGACCCCGACGCTCGTCCGCCGGACAGGCTGGCGCCGGGCGATTGAGAGCGGACTGAAGCGGGGATATTTGACGGCGAGGTGGGTTCATTTGCGGCTGGGGAGCGTCGTTGTCTCGTCGATGAGGACATGGCGGGCGGCTCACACGGAGGAGGCAGCGGCAAAGGCAGATCAGGGACGGATATAAGAGAAAAAAAAAAGATAATCAGAGTGGGAGGCCCGATAAGCGATGAAGATGTATACTAGGTTGATAGGCGATGATGGCGAGGATGGAGAAGCGGACGATTGAAGACTGTGTGCGAGCGTGTGTAAATATTTGTGTGTGTGTTTTTTTCGATCTGGGATGTTCGAGATATGTGGACGAGGGCGGTAAAGAAGACGAAGCGAGCGCAGGGGATGAGCGGGATATCGAGAAATAAAGGCACAGGCAGTGAAGTGAAGATGAAGAGAGGTTCAGCCTTGTGGCAGTAGGAAGCGAGGAGAAAAAGAGAGAGAAAAAGAGAGAATAAAAGACTGAATAAAAGAGAGAAAAAGACGGAAAAAAGACACAAAAAAGACACAAAAAAAGAATAAAATATCCGTTTCCTTCTTTTTTTCTTCACGTGCAAAAAAAGGAGGGGAAATCAAGACGATAATAAATAATAAGTTGAAGAAATGAAGGCAGCTGGCCAATGAGAGCGGGCAGCGAGCTAGGCGCTGTGAGCCCTGTAGGGCCCTGTAGAGCCCTGTAGCAATAGGGCGGTTTAGCAGCTGGGAGGGGAGAGTCTATAGGTAGAGTTAGGGCAGACACTGCCTACTGTAGCTACTGTAGCCACTGTATCCCCTACTATATCCTGTGGCCTGTAGCCTGTAACTGTAACTACTCTACTAACTGCTAGACTAGACACTCCCCTACCCCCACCACTCCTCCTCCTCGACGCTTCCGGCTCTCTTGCTCTCTTCCATTCCTGTCCCCAGTCTTAAAAACTGCAAACATGGCATCTCTCCCTCGTGGACTTGGCACCAGCTGCAGATTCAAGACATACACAATCAGGGCGACTTGTACCAGAGTACATTTGCATGTTGCACAAGGGTTAGGGTACATCATCATCACGTGCCATCGTCCCATGCACTAACCCTTAGCCTTGGTGTGCTTTCCCCAGACTTTTGAATCCTAACTTCTTCTTCTCTCCTCCTCCTCCTCCTCGCCGTCAATCCGGCTAGCCTCTAATCGAAATCCCGTGCTCCCCCCCTTTCTATCACGATCCTCAACCTCCCCCTGCTTAGAGCTTTTGGGGTTGCCACATAGCGAGACACAGCGAGAGACATTAAAGCTCAGCCCGGCCCAGTCCAGCAGCCAGTGCACGCCCTTCCTGTTCCCTTGTTCTTTTTTTTTCTTTTTTTTTCTTCGCCAAATGCATAGACCATTTGTTGCTTTTTGGCTTCACTATAAGATGAGCGGATCGTGTATTTGCCACTCTGCCTAGTACCAGCTTTTCTTTGTTTTATCTTTACTCCCCCTCCCGCCCGCTCCCGCCCCCGCTCCCGCCCCCGCATCCGCATCCGCATCCGCCCGCTCTTCCCGCATAATGTCCGACGACGGCGCCCACGAAGCCTTGATCCAGCGCAGCGCCCACGACCGGGACTACGACCACGACCACGACCACGGCCACCATGATCGCGTCTACAGCGACCCCCGCAGCCGCGACGGCCTGAAAGACGGAAGCTCCGGAACAGCCCCCAGCACCTTTGTCTGGATGCTGACAGCCGCCGCCGGAATCAGCGGCCTCTTGTTTGGATGTACGCCAGCCCTGGACTCGACCGACCGGGATCATACATACTTGCTTGCTGCACACCACGTCATAGCATCGTCCCCAGTACTAACATGCACCCCCCCCCTCTAGATGACACGGGAATCATCTCCGCCACCCTGGTGTCCATCAACGCCGATCTCTCCGGCCGCATGCTCACCTCGTTCGACAAATCGCTCATCACCTCCTCGACCGCCCTCTTTGCCCTGCTGATCTCGCCCTTCTCGTCCGTCTTTGCCGACCGCTTCGGCCGCCGCCGCGTCATCCTCATCGCCGATGGCCTCTTTATCGCCGGCGCCCTCGTGCAGGCCGCGTCGTACACCGTTCCCGCCATGGTTCTCGGCCGCTGCATCGTCGGCGCCGCCGTCGGCGCCGCCTCTTTTGTGATCCCGCTGTACATTGCCGAAATCGCCCCGTCAGCACACCGCGGCCGCCTGGTCACCGCCAACGTGCTCTTCGTCACGCTCGGCCAAGTCGTCGCCTACGTCATTGGCTGGATCCTGGCCCAGTACGGCAACCGGGAGACGGCGTGGCGCTGGATGGTTGGCCTCGGCGCCCTGCCCGCCGTGCTGCAGTCGCTGCTGCTCGTGCTGATGCCCGAGACGCCGCGCTGGCTGGTGCGAAACGGCAATGTGTCGCTGGCGAAAAAGGTCGTGCTCCGCGCCAACGGCTGCTCGCTGCATGCTGCCGAGGCTGTCATCCGCGACATCGAGGTCGAGGTCCGCGATGAGCACGAGGAGGCAACGGCCCTGCGCGCCCGGCGCGAGCGTTCCCCCGGCAACTGCTCGGCGATCCCAGACTCGTGGTACGAGTTGTTTAGCGTGCCCAAGAACAGACGGGCGCTGGCCATTGCGTGTCTGCTGCAGAGTCTACAGCAGCTGAGCGGCTTTGTATGTCCTGTCCTGGGCCTACCGTCCCGCCCCGTCCCTTCCCATGACCCTTCCTGCTAACACCCCCCCCAGAACTCGCTCATGTACTTCTCCGCCACCATCTTCACCATGGTCGGCTTCCCCGTGCCCACCCTCACCTCGCTGACAGTCGCCGTCACCAACATGGCCTTTACCGCCGTGGCGCTCGTCATCATCGACCGTATCGGCCGGCGCCGCATGCTCCTGTGGTCGATTCCGCTCATGATTGTCGGCCTGGCCATCTCGGCCTACGGCTTCTCGCAGATCAACATCATGGGCACCTCGGCCGCACCCTCGGCCACGCCCTCGCCGTCGTCCTCGGCCGCGCTCATCCTCGTCAGCTTTATGGTCTACGTCTCGGGCTACGCCATCGGCATCGGCAACGTGCCGTGGATGCAGAGCGAGCTGTTCCCGCTCTCCGTGCGCTCGCTTGGCAGCGGCGTCGCCACCGCCACCAACTGGGGCGCCAACTTTGTCGTCGGCCTCACCTTTCTGCCCATGATGGACTCGCTGACCCCCACCTGGACCTTTGCCCTCTACGCCGCCATCTGCGCCGTCGGCCAGTTCTTGATCTGGCGCATCTACCCCGAGACCACGGGCCTGAGCCTCGAGGAGGCCACGGCGCTGCTCGACCATGGCTGGGGCGTGAACCGGGGCTAAAGAGCCGGAGCAAGCCGGCCGCCCGACAGAGTGTAGTAAGTGACCAGACGGGAGGAAGACGAACGAGCCAGCCTAGCTTGTCCTGTCTTTTTTTTGTTTTCCTTTTTTCCTCGTGTCCTTTTCCTTCTTGCCTCTGCCTCTCGGCAAGCCTGACTGACCAGCCAGCCGGCGTTTCTCGCATTCTCTCGTCCCTTTTTGCTTTTGTTTTGTTTTGTTTTTTCTTTGCCTTTCTTTTCCTTCTGGGTTGTGCTATCCGCAACGCCAAACCCACCCCAATACCGATCTTGAACAGAAATACCCGGGAGTAACAGCACGCTACAGACATTACATCCATAATGATGCCAGAAATATACATGTATAATGATAGAGGTCTCTTTTTTGTGTGTGTGTGTGTGTGTGCTAGTGACATCTAAGTCCTGAGCCGAGCCGGCCAGTGACACCGAAGCCAGGTCAGTCGGTGGCATCCAAGCCGAGCCAGCCAACGACTCATGCATGCACGGCGCTGCTTTTGCCGTCATCGGCTTGTCGGCTCCTCTTGTCGGCTCTTCTTGTCGGGTTTTATACGAGCATGTATTAACCCTTACCAGCGATACGAAACCCTAGATGTTATAAGGGGGTCCACTTTTACCGCCGTATCAGATGATTGGCCCGGTGTTCTACGGCCGCGGCAGACCAGGACAATGTGTTTTGCGTGTGTATATCTGACTTGTTGTTGTTGTTGTTGTTTTTGATTAACCATATTTCCTCTGTGCCTTTTCTTGTCTTGTACAGTACTTGATAGCTACATCTGACCTCGCTTCTAATACCGGGCTAAGCCTTCTCTCTCTTTGCCGAGCAATCTCCGCCCGTCCGGCGCCCCCTTCTTGTCCGAGTTCCAAAGCCGAAGCTGGATCCTGTCTCCGTATATTGCCCATGTGTGAGTCTCGGAGGGAACATTGGCGATGGAGGGCTGCATCAAAAGAGACGAGGATCTGTTTCTCTGTAGACTAAGACGACGATGGGAATGGCCTTTTTCGAATTACATAAAAAGAACCTCCGGCTTCACTGGCACTAGGCTTAATCGTTTCACTTCTTTTCTCTCATGTCACTTGTCTGGGTCGTTTGTATACCCGGGCTATATCCATGAAAACAAAAGTCACGAGGCAAAAAGATAAAGGAAAAATAATAGAAAAGAAAGGAAAAAAAGGAAATAAGAAAAAGAAATATAAAAGAATATAAAAACAACAGTACGTACACCAAGGACAAGGACAATGTGGTGCAACAACTTTTGCTCTAGGACAATGCAATAGTGGCATGACACACACAGACACCAACACAGATACACACACACACTTACCTCGCTACCCAGTCCTACCTGGCCGGCCACCGGGGAATTTCCGAGTCCCCTTCTCCTCTACGATTCCCAACGCCATGGATCATTGTTTACCGCCCCTTTTTTTGCCAGGCATCTACAACCGATAACTAAAGATGCCTCTCGAATGCTCCGCGAGGCTTGGCTGTGTTGTTGCTGCTGTTTATTGCGCAGTTCCATGATGAGATATCAAGCTTTCCATGAGGCCTTCTTGGAGAAGCAAACCCACGTGCGCCGCGTTCTCTTCTTCTTTCCACCAGGACAGGCAGAAAAAAAGATGCACGCCGAGTTCTTGCTGCTGGCGGCTGTGATGCATGGCCTTCCACGTAATACAGAGACACATGCCTCCTCCCTTGCTTGGTGGGGTGCCAGACAAGACAAGACAGGACAGGACAAGAGAAGGAAAAGGGCGGCCCATGCTTGTTCTGTTTACTGATCTTGTCCTTGTCTGCTGCTCCTGTCCTTGTCTGCTCCTGGCGGCCCAGAACGTGTTAAGCCGAAGCAGCGCCAACAAGTGCGGAAAACAAAGGCTGAGTACGAGGAGCGCGAGTTGGAGCTTCTGCTTGCATATTAGCGGGAACTTTGACAAAGCCAAGGCCCAGCGTTTGCTTTGCTGCATTGCTGCTGCGTTTCTGGAATGTCAAGACGTCCACAGCGCCGTTTGACATGCCCCTTTGTGTCTTGTGGCTATCGTCGACATGCTCTGCGCGTATATCTATCTGACAAGCAGCGATAAAATACGATAAAATCAGGGCGTTGAAATAAAAGGTTAATATCTCCAAATAGGCAAGCACGAGAGAAGAAACGGAAAGAACCCTCGGCATCCTCGCCTACCGGCGATAAAAAAGGAACAATAAAGAGATGGCAGCTACCCCATTGGATATACCCGCGCCTTCCCCTTTTGGGACGCCGGCAACCGCTGTCACCAAACCCGGCTTTTTCGTGCTCCGGAGCGGAAAGGCGAGAGAGGGCAGAGGCGAAAAAAAGAGGGAAAAAAGAGGGAAAAAAAAGAGAAAAAAGAAGAAAAAAAAAAGAAGAAAAAAAGAGAAAAAAAAGCTGGTAAAATAGCCACAGACCGACTAACACCGACAAGGCAATTTGCTGGCACCGTCCCAAAGCGTCCTGGCTGCATGGCGTCTTGGAGTTTTCCCTTCCCCGTTTTGTATATATCATTGTGCACATTCGCCTCTGCTATCTCATCTCCGCTCTGCCTCTTCTTTCTCCTGCTTCTTGTCTCGATAATCGTCACCCGGCCCGCGTCCTAATTTCGTCTTCTTTTTCGTCACGCCATTGTCTTGTTTTTATAGAGTTTTAAAGCATTCACTTGCCACTTACACCCTACCCTTATAGTCCTTTACTGAGGGCTTTCTAATACCACCCGAGGCTCCACGGCCACCCTCCCAGATCACCCCCGTGTCTCGCTACAATGTCCCTCGAACACAGGTTCAGCAATGTCGTCGACGAAGAGCTCGAGCGGGCATCCTTCGACGCCACGGACCCCATCACGCGGCGACCGACGCAGCGGGGCCACAGCGACGGCCAGGCCACGTACCGCAGCGACGCCGACACGACGCGCGAGGTGGAGCACATCGCCACCATCGAATCGAGCGACTCGGAGAGCGACGACAACTTTGGCAACCTGCGGCGCCGCAACACCAGCCAGCTCAGCCGCGCGTCGACGCAGCCCGACCACCCCGTCGAGCTGAGCCGCATCCACACCCAGCGCTCGCAGCACTCCAACACCGTCGGCCGCGCCCACACCCGCATGAGCCGCGCCAGCCGCGCCAGCCGCATCAACAGCCTCTTCCGCCGCCCCTCCCGGCCGCTGCCCAACTTTGGCGCCGGCAAGCCCTTCCCGCCCACCCTGCCCAACCAGGAGGACTACGTTGTCGAGTTTGACGGGCCCGACGACCCGCTGCACGCCCAGAACTGGCCCATGAAGCGCAAGTAAGTTGCGTCCTGTACCTGCGCCGCCGGCTTGCCTCCGTGTCTCTCTTCCCCAGCTAACAATGCCTGCCTGCCCACAGACTCATCACGTCCGCCATGCTCGGCTACACCACCATGACCTCGGCCTTTACCTCGTCCATCTTCTCGGCCGCCACGCACGCCGTCAGCCGCGAGTTTGGCGTGTCGCCCGAGGTCGGCGTGCTGGGCACGTCGCTGTACGTGCTCGGCTTCGCCTTCGGGCCCAGCCTGTGGGCGCCGCTGTCGGAGCTCAAGGGCCGGCGGCTGCCGATCGTGATTTCCATGTTCGGCTTCTCGCTGTTCTGCTTTGCGTGCGCGACGGCCAAGGACCTGCAGACGATTATGATCTGCCGCTTCTTCGCGGGCTTCTTCGGCGCGTGCCCGCTGGCCGTCGTGGCCGCCGTCTTCTCCGACATGTTCGACAACAAGACGCGCGGCATCGCCATGACGCTCTTCTGCACCACCGTCTTCACCGGCCCGCTGCTGGCGCCCTTTGTCGGTGGCTTCATCGTCACCTCGCACCTCGGCTGGCGCTGGACGCAGTACCTCCCCGGCATCATGGGCATCGTGGCCTTTGTGCTCGACCTGTTCTTCCTGCAGGAGTCGTACCCGCCCGTCATCCTCATCGAAAAGGCCGCCGACCTGCGCCGCCGCACGCTCAACTGGGGCATCCACGCCAAGCAGGAGGAAATCGAGGTCGACCTCAAGGAGCTCCTGACCAAGAACTTCACGCGGCCGCTGCGCCTGCTCTTCTTCGAGCCCATCGTCACGCTGCTGTCCATCTACATGGCCTTCATCTACGGGCTGCTCTACCTGTTCCTGACCGCCTACCCGCTGGTCTTTATGGGCGTGTACGGCTTCACCTCGGGCCAGTCCGGCCTGACCTTCTTCGGCATGATCCTGGGCCAGATGATTGGCGGCGCCGTGGTCATGGCGCAGCAGCCGTGGTACATGCGCAAGCTAGCAGCCAACAACGGCGTGCCGGTGCCGGAGTGGCGGCTGCCGAGCGTGCTCGCGGGCGCGGTGGCCTTTGCCGTGGGGCTGTTCTGGTTCGGCTGGTCGGGGTACCGGTCGGACGTGCACTGGATCGTGCCGACGCTGTCGGGCATTCTGTCGGGCTTCGGGCTCATGTCCATCTTCCTGCAGTCGCTCAACTACCTGGTCGACGCGTACCTCATGTTCGCCGCGTCGGCCATTGCCGGCAACACCTTCCTGCGCTCGCTGTTCGGCGCCGTCTTCCCCCTGTTCGCTACCTACATGTTCAACGGCATGGGCATCCAGTGGGCCTCCACCGTGCTCGGCTGCGTCGCCACCGCCCTCATCCCGATTCCCATCATCTTCATCAAGTACGGCCACAAGATCCGCGCCAAGAGCGCCTTTGCGCCCACCGGCCCGCCGCGCGGTGCTGGCGCCGCGCCCGAGGCGGACGCTGCTTCTGCTGCTTCTGCTGCTGGCGCTGGCGCTGGTGTCGGTTCCGGTCCCGCCGCCGCCGCCGCCGCCGATCCCGCTGTGTCCAAGGAGCAGGGCCTGCCGCCGGCGCACGACGAAGACGAGCACTACCACGTCGACCATGCGCTGCGTGCCTGCGTGCCGCGCACAATGTCAGACGTCAAGGGCGAGAAGCCCTCTGCCGTGTAAGCGCGGCCTGGGTTGGGCTGGGCTGGCCAAACCTAATAAAAAGAACCCAGTAATAATATAAACTGCTGCTCCGAAAACAGATAGATTAATAACATGCATATTAAATAAAAACACAAGGCCGGCCGCTTCCAGTTCCCGCGTGCCTGGTTACCGACTTACTGTAGAGTGTACACACACCTCCAATTACTTCTGCCGCTCTTGGCCCACTGGCCGTCTGATTGGCTGTTGTTGGGCGGCTGGCATCCGCACGTCTCCTCGGACGACACTCTTCTTCGTATGACGTCATTGGCCGGTTTGGGCCATCTTACCGCTCTTTTTTTTGTTCTTCATGCTTTCTGTCCCCTTCCTCCTCGTATGCGCGCTCAGCTTCTCACCCTTTCCTTTCGTCTGTCTTCGTTAGCGGTGGCGCCTCCAGGACGCTGTGAGCTGGGCTGGACTGGACTGGGGCGTCAAGCCAGACTCGCCAGTACATCACGTGATCTTGTCCTGCCACATCAGCTCAGCTGTACAACGTCTTCACTCACCCCACACTCACCCCGTACTCGCTAACCAGTTTGTTAACTTGTTTTTTTTTCCTTGTTCGTAGTCTATGTACCATGCCTCGAGCGTTTCTATGGTGTCCAAACGTCAGCCAGTTAGCGTCTCCGATGCCCTGGTCCATCTCCCGGGCCTCGCTCTTCTTTTCTAGTACTTGTTGACTTTCTTTTCCTGCACTGCGCACTTGGCTTCTTTTGTTCTTTCACAAACACAAGCAAAATCCAAAGTGGCCTCCCCACCGGAGAGGAGAGAACAAGGAAAAAAGAAGAGAGAAGTACTCCGCTTGTCACAGCAGAGAATTGTAATCTTGATGTCCCGTTTTAGAGAGCCGAAGAAAGAAAAGAAAAAAAGAAAAAAAGCAAGGCGCCCAGAAAAAATTCCCCAGCCATGTGACTCCAAAGTTGCACTCATTTGTTTTAGTAACGTAACCCATGAAAAAGAAAACGAATTCGACCCAAGAAAGTTAGAAACGACGCCGGCACACAATTTTTTGTTTTTATTTTGTTGCTGAAGTTGTTTACGCGGAGACCAGGTCCTTCTTGAGGGTACCCTGGTACTGCTTCTTCTCGGCAGGGGTCTGGAAAGCACCGTGACCGAACTCCGAGGAGGTATCGATCCACTTGAGCTCAACCTTCTCCAGGGCCCGGCGAGAAGTGTGGACCCACATGGACTTACGCAGAGTCACGACACGCTTCTTAGTACCGGGGATAGAGCCCTTGACCATGACGAAGTCGTTCTTGACCTCACCGTAGCGGACGAAGCCACCCAGACTGTAAAGCACAAGTAGGTTAGTTTACCAATCATCTTAGCCAAGCCAAATGTGTGTATACCCCCTTCTCTCTCCAGGCAGAGAAAGGAGGGCGGTCGGGGAACAGGGCAAAACATACGGAGTGATCTTCTTCTTGGTGATGTCGACGGCAGTGGAAGCACTGGCCTCGTCATCGGCCTTGCCGATGCGGTAGATCTTGTGGTTGACCGAGGTACGGTGATGGTAACCGTCCTGACCGGAGCGGGCAACAGTCCACTGGACGTGGGCAGGATGCCAGGCACCGATACAAGCGACCTTACGCAGACCCTTGTGGGTCTTACGGGGAAGCTTCTTGGTACCCCAACGGGAGGTGACACCGGAGTAACCGTGACCCTTGGTGACAGCAATGACATCGATGACCTCGTTGGTCTCGAAGATGCTGGAGATGTCAAAGGTCTTCTCGAAAAGACCGTGACCGTACTCAACCTTGTCGGCGATGGAGCCACCGTTGACCTGGATCTCCATCAGGTGAGCCTTCTTCTGCTTGAGGGGAGTCATGTTGATCTGAGTGTGGGCCAGAACACGAACGACAGTGCAGTACTTCTTGATGCGCTCGAGCTCACGGGTGACAGAGGCACCAGTGGTCTCAGAGTGGATCTTGGCGTACTTGGTGAAGGCCTTCTTCTTAGACTTGTACCAGTTCTTGTAGAAGCGGCGCTTCAGCGAGTCGGACAGATGCTCAGCCCACACAGTGGTAAGCGACCGCAGACCGCGGGGAGTCTCGATGTAGCCAACCAGACCAACAACGACCATCTAAGAGATGTTAGCCATAGGCACATAAGCCAAGCGGGCTGCGTTGTTCGTACAGGAGGGGTATCAATAATGCTGACAGCCTCGACAACCTCCTTCTTGTGAGCCTTGGCACCGGGACGGTCCATGTCACGAACGATGGTGGTCATGCCAGCCTTGTAGCCCATGGCGGCAGTCAGGTGGACAGCCTTCTTGGGGTCATCCTTGGGGAAGCTGAAAAGAGCGAAAAGACGAAGCGTTAGAAGTCGGTTTGGTTGCGGATGCGAGAGCTCGGCCCGGATTTCTGTGCCCAGTGGAGGGAACAGAACTATCGTCGCCGGCTTCCGGGGTTTTTTGAGAATATGAGGTCAACTTACGACTTGACCTTACCGCGGTGGCGGGCAGCCCGCTTGCGGGGAAGATAAGCCAGCGAACCGTGACCTGTACAGTATTAGTCGTCAATTCGGAGTTGCTTCGAATCGATTGAATGTGCGGTGTGAACATACGCGGCGCCTCGTACTGTAAAGAGTGAAAATGTTAGAGTTTTGTCAAAGGTTTTTTTTTCGCATGCCGCACTGGAGGGCAGAAATCGGAGTTCGAGGCCAGAGAGGAAAGTTCTCCTGAGCAAAGATCGAATTCCAGCAGCCGTGGGAAGAGAGCGCATCGTACCTTGCGGTGAGACATCTTGAATCGACTATGAAAACCGTTTGTGGTGTTTGTCGAGAGAGTATTTTCTGAGGAGAGAACAAGATTTTCGACCAAGATCCAAGTATCTAGAAAGATTTCGATGGCTTGTGGGGACATGGGATTTGGCGCATGGTGGGGCCACCAACAAGCCCACAAGCTGGCCCTAAGGTCACGTGGTCTCATGCCCAGTCCAGGCTGGTGATAAGTGGGGGCTTTTACACCATTGTCTGTCAATATTTTCGGGAGAACTATTTTCCGAATATCCGAAGATATGCCACAAGGCTAGCACCACTATAGCAAACTGGTAGCCTCGCCTCCACACTGCACTTTTCTGCGTCTATCCCAACAACGACTTGCTCTAATCACCACGAAACGCACATATTGATTGGAATTTTGCGTTTATTGTAATAAAATAAATCCAGCAACTACAACGAAAAAAAAAACTGCAGCCTCAAACTTCCCAAGAGAAAGAAATCTACCTGGAAAATAAAAATATCAAAGAGAAAAAGAAAAAGAAAAAGAAAAGAAAATCAATCACAAAAAGACGCCCGCATCACCAACACGCACAACTCTCTCTTTCTCACAGGCCATCATCAAAATTCAAGGTAGGTATACAGCAGTACTAAAGGAAAAATGTAAAACAGCAAAGAAGAAAAGAGAGGCAGAGTGAACAACTCCAGTATGACGAATAACAAAAATAGAAAAGGGAATAATAAAAAAAGATAACTTTCTGAAAAGAATGTGCCAACAAGTGAAAGTCAAAACACACCAAAATTTATGTTTCATTGGACCAAGGCACAGGCAGGCGGCAGCTTGCATCTCACGACGACTCCGTCTTGGGGCCGAGGATGTTCTTGATTCCCGAGGTTGATGGGGACTTCTTCAGGTCAGGGCCAGTCGTCGACGCGGGGCCCGAGGCGGGAGCCACGGGCTTCTTGTCTTCGTCCTCGCTATCGTCGTAGTCTTCATTGACATCCACCTTGCGTGCAGCCCGCTCAGGCTCGCCGGGATGCTGCGGGACCGGGGGCTGTGGCCGAGGAGCGGGAGCAGAAGGCGTGTGCTCCATCGGCGGCCGCTCCTCGGTGGGGTAGTCGCGGGGGGCAGATCCGTTCTGCGGCGGCTGCTCATGCGGAGGCATGGGCTGCATTTGAGGCGTCGATTGAAGCGAGAGCTGGGCCGCAGGCATGGGGTGGTTGTCGGGACCAGCGCCAGCGCCAGCGCCGCGGGGAGTCTCGCCCTGGTGGTAGGACTCGTTGCCATGGCGAGGAGGCTCGTCTCCCCGGCGAAGCTCGTCTCCTCGGCGCGTCTCGACAGGGCTACGGCCGTAGCTCTCCCGGCTGGGAGTCGAAGGCCTTCTGTGGCGGATGTCATCCATGCGGGCACGGCTCTCTTCGCTGGCCTGTTTCTTGGTAACAGACTCTTCTTCCCAGTCACGAACGCGCTTCGAGCCTAAGGGCGGCCCATGGTCGTCAACGCGGCGATGGGCCGGGTCAGGTCCCATTGTGGGGGTTTGGGAGGGGTGAGGGGCAGAGTCCATGGGACCATGGTTGGGTCCGGGAGGGCCATCGTTGTGGTACTGGGGAGGGGGGGGCTGATGTTGGGGGTAGGCCGACTTGGGGGAGGGCATGCGGTTGTCATGAATAGGCCGGCCATCATTACGCGGGCTGCTTGCAGGGCGGAAAGAGGGAAGCGATTTAGGGGGGCCAGGCTCAGTGGCAGAAGAAGGACCGGAGTGGGAGGTGTAGTTGGGGTTCTGAACACGCTCAGGCATGTTCATGTTCTGCGCGGGCGAGGGCTGGTGGTGAGGCAGAGAGGGAGGACCCTGCGAGTAATGATTTTGGGAGCCCGGGGGACCAGGAGGTCCGGCAGGTCCTTGAGGTCCCTGGGGTCCAGGGCGAGGAGAAGGAACACGACGAAGGGGGGGAGGAGGGCCGCGAGGGTCAGACCGAGGATCAGGCCGCATGTCCGCACGCGGGTCAGGACCCCGAGCATCGTAGGACTGCTGGAGACCTGGACCCTGGGGCGGGCCCTGGGGCGGGCCTTGGGGCGGGCCTTGGGGCGGCGCTTGCGACGTAGGTGGTGGCTGGGGACGCATTTGTTCCGACCGGGGGCTAGGTGGGCGGGCCATAGGAGGAGCAGGACCACGGAATCCTTCGGCGGGAGGGCGCTGATCATACGGGTTTCCAGGCTGAGGGTTGATTCCCGACAGACGACCGCCCCAGCCATTGCCTTGAGCAGAGCCGGGGGGAGGCGGAGGAGGGGGATGTCCCTGGCCAGGTTGAGAGGGGGCCCACGAGTTGGGGGGTCCGGGAGCACTGGCAGTTTGGTGCTGGTAGGGGTGAACATCGGCAGGCTGAGGTGCTGAGCCGGGGGCAGCTGAGCCGCCGTTGCGCAGTAGTTGCAGACGGGCCTTGATGTGGGGGTTGGTGGGGTCTAGCTCAGCAGCACGGGTGTACGCGTCCAGAGCATCGGCAATCTGGTTGTTGCAAGATTCGTACTAAAACGGGGTGTTAGCTTATTGGTGTAGTTGAAGTGAGGCTGACTAGACTTACCAAAGTACCAAGATCGTACCAGACCTCGGAGATGTAGGGGTTCAATCTGATGGCGCGGGAGTAGGCGTCCAGGGCATCGCGGTACTGGTTGATTTGGTAGTAGAGGACACCAATGGAGCACCAGAAGGTGGGGTTGCGGCCATCACGGTACACAGCCTGTTGGTAGGCTTCGTAGGCCTTGGGGTACTTTTGCTGAGACATGTAGCAGCGACCGAGCAGGTACCACGACTGGGCATCGCTGGGGTCAGCGGCGACGGACTTTTCCAGGTATTCAATAGCACGTTCCTGGCTAGAGAAGCTGTTGCTTTGTTGGTGGTGAAGCCAGCCCAGTTGCTGCAGGACCTTGGCGTGGTTGGGGTCGCGGTCAAGAACGCGAAGGTATGCGGCCTTGGCGTTATCATAGTCCTTTTGCTGTTCGTGAACGTGACCAATCTGGAACCAAATGTCCTCCTCGGTCAGCGGGTGAGGCGGCGAGGTCACGATCCATTTGAAGCACTATAGAGGGCGGGTTAGTCAAGCACGTCAAGAGGGCGGGATGCAGGGTCGGGCGTGCGCTCACGTCGTAACTCTGGGCGTATTTGCCCTGCTGCTTGTAGATTATGCCGAGGCGGAAATAAATCTCATTGGCCTTTTCAAAGTCGGGTTGCATTTGCATGACCTGCGAGAAGGCCTCTTCAGCGTGCTCCAACGATCCGTAACGGTCATAGAGAATACCAATGCCGTACCAGAGTTTGGGCTCCTTGACGTTGGGCAGGTTAACAAGTGCATTTTGGTAGGCAGCGTAGGCTTCTTGGAGCTCGTCCATCATGAGGTAGCAGTGGCCTTTTTTTCGGGGGATTAGTGTGTTAGCAAAAGCAACAAGTACACGGGGCCTTGGAGACGACGATGGACATACCTAAACTACCCCAGACTTCGCCGTTGTTGTTGTCAAGCTTGAGGATGGCTTGCAAGTACTCGACGGCTTTGTGGAACTCTTCCCGTGTTCTGAGGATCAAGCTAATGGCGTTCATAGCAGGGATA
This sequence comes from Chalaropsis ovoidea, assembly GCA_038407185.1. Taxonomy (NCBI): domain Eukaryota; kingdom Fungi; phylum Ascomycota; class Sordariomycetes; order Microascales; family Ceratocystidaceae; genus Chalaropsis; species Chalaropsis ovoidea. Next base: position 14,836 of record JAXHKQ010000465.1, read on the forward strand.
GAGTTGCGATTCGCGCGCAGAGCATGCTCGTAGGCCTGCATGGCCTCGTCGGGGCTTCCAACAAGTTCAGCAAAGCTGCCTGTGGCGGGAGAAAAGCAGGGCACATGTCAGCAGATGTTTCCGTTTGGGGAGGCGAGCGGCACAGCAGAGAGTGATTGAGAAGAAGGGAAGAGAAGAGAGTGAAATAGTGAGAGAGCAAACTTACCAATCTGCATCCAGACAGCCTCGGTCATGGCGCTGACCTGCTGCGAAGGGACGCCGGCAAATCTGTTGGGGGCTCCCGGAGGAGCGGCAGCCGGCGGAGGCGCAGGGTGAGGCGCGCCTTGCTGCTGGATCTGCATCATCGAGGGCGAGTGATGAGCAGCCATTTTGGGCGGTGGGCGCTGAGGACCACAAGAGTTGGAATACTGGGCAGCGTATTTTGGAGTCTATAAGAATGATTCTCTGTGACACGGCAGTTAGTACGTGGACCAGGATGGTGTACGCGCCAAGCCAGAAGGTGTAAAGAAAAAAAAGAAAAAAAAAAAGGTGAAGGGCACATGGGCGGGCGGCTGGCAAGACAGGGCGAGAAGGCCATATCGAGCGTGATGCGCGCAGTGGGGGAGGGGAGAATGGCAGCGAGATGGTGATTGGGGGATAGGGCGATGGGGGGAGAGGGTGATGGGGGAAGCTGGTTATGGAGAAAGACGGTGATGTGACCGCGACGAGGAGGGGAGCAGCGCGTGGGACAAGGCCAGTCCAGTCAGGCAGCCAAGAAGGGACATGGATGATGGGGGGGAAGCAATGTTCATCAAAAACTGGCCAGAGTGCAGCAGCAGCAGCCGACGACACGGGCACAGAGAGAGGCTCGTGATAAGGGGGACAGCAGCAAACGGCCAAGTGGGTGCAATTGACGGGGCGCGCTGGGTGTGGGACACGTCGGACCTACCAAGTTCAGCCTTGAACGGCGGGCAGATTGTAGCGATGAAGAAAGGGTGTGTCGGTGGCAGAGAGAAGCAGCGGCGGATGCGGCGAGATGGATGATGATGGATGGTGAAGGGCGGCGATGGGCGGCGATGGTTTGATGCGATGCGGTGGTGCGGAGCGGTCGATACGGTACGGTGCGGTACGGTGCGGTGCGGTGCGGTGCGGTGCGGTACGTTACGGTATGGTGCGGTGTGGGTGGTGCGGCAGATGTGTCGACGCGATGGGACGACAAAAAAAGAAGAGGGAAAAAAAAAAAAGAAGGCGGAAAAATAGATAATCGGATCAAGACTCAAGGCAATCGCGGCGGCGGGCCTCGCTGGTTGAGTTGGGAAGAAGAAGAGGGAAGAATAAATAGAAGAAAAGGGAGCAGGATTGGGAAGATGGAGAGGTGAGCTGCATCTCCTGGCTCCGACGAACTCACCTTACCCACGAGAAAGAAAAAAACGGGGCAGGCAGCGGACGCACGCCCCTGGGTCGTAATAGCAAGCGACCCTCTATGCAGAATGCAGCGCGCAGAAGGTTTGCAGCGGGTTTATTAGCTTTATTTGCGGATTTACGTCGAATTAATCGGTAGAATTGCCAGACTGGGACGGGGTGGGGATAGGAGTGTCATCATTGGACTCCCTGCCAATTGTTTATGGCGCTGACTTGACGCGACATGGGGCCTTGGCGCAGGGAGGAAGAGGAAAAGGGCGTGCAGGAGAGAGAGAGAGAGAGAGGGAGAGAGGGAGAGAGAGCGTGGAGCGTGTGCGTGTTTGTGCGAGCGTGTGTGTGTGTGTGTGTGTTCTTATTTGTGTGGGTGTGGTGTGGTGTGTTCTTGTTTGAGTGGGTGTGGGTGTGGGTGCGGGCGAGGTAGGGAACATGTCGTCGGGGTTTCTCTTGGGGATTCTCGTTCTTTGCGGTGAGCTCGTAGGGCTGGACGGCGAGTAGAGCAAGTGGCCAGCAC
>JAXHKQ010000466.1:0-16724 GCA_038407185.1 Chalaropsis ovoidea
TACCTGCATCGGCCTGCTCAAAGACCTTCTCGGCAATCTTGCCTGTGCCTGTGGTTGGCCTGCCCACGCGGGGCTTTGAGGCCGGCATGCTGGTGTCGCTCTGCATCCATGTATTAGTAATACTGCCGAACATTGAGTCGGTAGGTAGCCCACCTGTAGAGAGAACACCCCCCGGATGCGGGGCCAGTCGAGTGCTGTGTCCGACATGTCTTGTGTCTGGTGATGATCGACGTCGTCGTCGTTGGCGTGAAGCTGTGATGGTCACACAAAATACAAACGCAGCTGCTGTCATGTACATAGGTACATGGTCACGTGACTGGGCCCACTATTTCAATATAACCCGATCTAGACAACGCCCGCTTGCTTGTCTTTCTCTTGGGCTTGTCACTTGTTTGTCACTGCCGCACAATCACCGCGTCTCAGTCGTGCTAGATATCGCGCCATCTTCAGACGATATGGGATTGCTTCATCCCAGCAATGCTTCCATCCGAAGGTAGCCAGATGACTCACCCGACATGGCCCGGCCGCCGCCCGAGCTCTCCCATCTGAGCCGGTATTTATAGGGGTCTCCCTCCCGACAAAGCTTCCCACTCCCTCTACTCACACGCCACACACTGGCAATTCTTCTCTTCTACCAAATCGACACGCTGGCGGCTCCTCTCTGCTCCCAGTCGCTCTTCCTTCACGATGACGCATTCGTCTTCTCCTCTCCCCCTCCCCCCGCATCAATCCTCCCAGAAGCCCATGCTGTTCTGGGACTATCGACTTCGGCCTTCTGCGGTGCGCTAAACTCCCGGAGCTACAGTGCGCTCACACCATTGGCTTCTGCCCATTGGTTGCTCCAAAAGTCTGTTGGGGCCTTGCCTCTGGCTGGATGCACATGGCTAGTTTCTGGATGGATGCATTCAGCCAATATCCGGCTGGATATAGCTGCCGTCTCCAAAGCCAAAGGCCCAAGTTCCCGCGCGGCCTTGAGGCTCGAGACAACCTGTCGTCGACCGCCCAGCCTTGGGGCCCATCCCGGCTAGCACTGGCGGTGCAATGCTTGCTTTGTCCTGGCTGTGACAACACTCCATCTATTACCAACACCCTGTGTGGACTTGTTGTCGAGGGCATTGGGGTTGTCTGAAATGACCCCGCTGACCCGGCTGCCTTGGCGCGCTGTGGCCATGTCCAGAGAGTCTTTTCTTGTTTATACAGCTCGGATGAAACCGGACAAGGAGCGGTTGATGCACGTATAATCCGTGTGGACACAGTTTAACACATCGACAACTGCGAAAACAGTAACATAGAGAGCAGAGGTGGGAATCGAACCCACATCCTCTTATTTGGCCTAAGATGTCATAACCATTAGCCTACTTTGCTAGTGACTGTTGAGTGGAGTTTATATAGCAACAGTCCACCATTCCAAAGAGTCTTTGCCTCCAAGTTTATGGAATTGACAGTGTGTCTTCCTATATAAACTCCACCCAACAGTCACAATATCTACAGGGCAGTCCAATAGTCTAACAGCCCAATATCTTCGCCCAATGAATAGGCCATGGGTTCAATTTCCACTTCTGCCATCTATATATGGATTCACTGTTTCCCAAAGCTTGTCGTCTGCTCGAAAACAGCCTGTGTAACGTGAACGTCAGTAGCCCCACAAATTATCAGTATCAGCCCCATAAATCTCCAATCCTCCAATACCAGCCCCTGTTTCTCCCTATAAGTTCACCGCCGGCGTAGATACAGTACCATCACCGGCTCTGATTATATTGAGCCGCACTCTAAGTCATTCACCAGATATTCTCCACACTGATCTTACTCCTTGTCGAGATGACCTTGCCCACACTGCCAACAGGCATCGGACGCCTCCCGCTTCCAGGCTCTCCGTCCTCGTCGTGGGCCATATATAAAGCCCGTATCAGCGCTCTGCTGTCCTCGCCCGAGACCTCTGTTCTGGTGGCATTCTGGCTGCTCGGTAAGCTGAGTGCTTTGCTTCCCTCGCTCACCTGCTCCCCCCTTCCTCCTCGTCTCCTCCGCTAAACCACCCAGGCCTCATCAATAACGTTCTCTACGTCATCCTCCTCTCGGCCGCCCAAGATCTCGTCGGCAGCGCCGTGCCCAAGGGCGTCGTGCTGCTCGCCGACGTGCTGCCGTCCTTTGCCACCAAGCTGGTCGCCCCGTACTTCATCCACCGCGTGCCCTACGCCACGCGCGTGCTCGTTTTCATCGGCCTCTCCGTCGTCGGCATGCTGCTCGTAGCCACCGCGCCGGCCTCCGCCTCTGTGTCCACCAAGCTCTTCGGCGTTGTCCTTGCCTCGCTCAGCTCTGGCGGCGGCGAGCTCTCGTTCCTGGGCCTGACGCACTACTACGGCGCCGGCGCGCTGGCCGCCTGGGGCTCGGGCACTGGCGCCGCCGGCCTGGTTGGCGCAGGCCTGTACGTGGTGCTGACCGACTGGCTGGGCCTCGGCGTGCGCAGCGCGCTGCTCATGGCTGCAGCGCTGCCGCTGGGCATGTTTGTCTCGTTCTTCATGCTGCTTCCGCGCGAGCCGCTTGCCAAAGCCGCCGGGGAGCGGGACGGCTATCTCCAGATATCCAGCACCGACGAAGCCGACGCCGAGACCGAGACCGAAGCTGCCGCCAACGCCGTGCGAGGCACGGTCTATTCAGCCCTGCCTCCCGCAGACGAAAACGCCACATCTCGCAGCCCCCTGCGCCCGCAGCCACACGCCCATCAGCCCTCGCTGCACCGCAACCTCGCGCGCGCCAAAGCGCTGGTCGTGCCGTACATGGCGCCGCTGCTGCTCGTGTACGTCGCCGAGTACAGCATCAACCAGGGCGTAGCGCCCGTGCTGCTGTTCCCACTGGCGCCGGCGTCGCCGTTCCGCGCCTTCCGCGAGTTCTACCCGTTCTACGGCTTCCTGTACCAGCTGGGCGTCTTCGTCTCGCGCTCGTCGACGCCGTGGCTGCGGCTGCGCGCGCTGTACCCGCCCGCGCTGCTGCAGCTGGCCAATCTCGTGCTGCTGGCCATGCAGGCGCTGTTCTTCTTCATGCCCAGCGTGTACATGGTCTTTGCTGTCGTGGTGTGGGAGGGTCTGCTGGGCGGTGCCGTCTATGTCAACACCTTTGCCAAGATTCTCGAGGAGGTTCCTCTGGCGGATCGAGAGTTCAGCCTGGCTGCCACCACTGTGAGCGACAGCGCGGGGATTTGTGTGGCGGGGCTGGTGAGTATCGTGCTGGAGGTGAAACTGTGTGACTGGCAAGTGAACCATGGGCGGGATTGGTGCCGGAATATTCAGGCTGAAAGTTCGTGAGCCTGGCTGGGAAACTACATACGTGTGCATATATAACCAAAGTGGTAAGTCCCTTTCTGTTTCGGCAACTACCTATCCAAGCTCGACTGAGACGTGCGCCTCTCATTGGGTGAATCGTTGCCCGTACCTTCCTCGACTGTGAATATAACTGTCGTAAGATAACCGACATTGGCGGGTGCCATGTGCTCCCGCTATATTCCATCCACGCCATATCAGACCTGAGCATGTTCTTGACAGCAGCCTTGCTTCGTTGCTTACTAAAGGCATATCAACAATTCACACTTTCGTCAGCTGTTGATTACGTCGAGGTAACTTGTGTAGCTGTTATAACATGTTTTCAAGAAAAACGCCAGGCCCGCTGGCGTCTCCTTCCAGCTCACTTGGGTATACTATCATAGAATACCTGTGCCTCGGCTGGGTCATCAAACACAGTCCACTTCTTCTTTGGAATCCCCCGGAACGCATTTGCAAAGCGCTCGTCGGTGTTCCTCTCATTCATCCCAGCCTCGGCTGCCTCTTCTTCCGTCCCAGGCCCAACGGCATCTCGCACCCGCCTAATCATGATGGCCACCACCCAGTCGGGGAACTCCCGCGCAATACTACCGTACACCTCAGGGTCGGCTTGAGTCGAGTCTCTAACCATGACGACCTTCCGCCGCGGGAGCCAGCCATGTATACCGCGGACACGTCCGAGCTTGTACGAGTAGGTGCTTCTGGCGAGGCTGACCAGCATGCCGGTCAAAGAGTGCCAGTAAAAGTCGCGCAGAAACAGAGGGCCGGCCGGATAGTACTTTGAACGAAATTCGCGAAGAAATGGGTAGAGAGGGTGGGGTGATGCCGCAATATAGCACCACACCGAGTCAGACGGCAGGGTTGCTTGGATGTGGGCATAAAGCTCGGGCATGCCAGGAACGGGGAGGCCTTCACTGATGAGTGTTTCTCGGATCATGTCTCTGGTGTTGTTGGTGTTGGTGATCTTGATGGTGTCGTCAATGTCTGTGAAGAGTTAGTAGGCTAGCCATGATTCCACCTGCACCATCTCGGTCAATACTGTGGCTAACAGAGGCAGTACTCACCTGAAAGCACTATCCATCCCTCGTCGTCGGCCAGGTAGATATCCGCCTCCAAAATACCCTTGACATTCTGGGGCACATATGCAGTAATCCTGTGTGGTACGTTCTTGTCCAGTGGTCCCAGCTTCACCATCGTTCGAGCAGTCCCACGCTTGCTCGTTGAGCCTACCTTCCTTAGGGCCTTCTGCGCCACATCCCTATCTACTGCCACCATGACGGACCTGCCCCGTCTCGCTTCGGATATAAAGGGTTTTGCTCGCTCCAAGATGCGGGCTCGCTTCTCGTCCGTGTCGACCAGCGCCATCATGAGAAGGATAGCTTTCATGAGCTCGCCGCTACCGCTTCGTACCATTTTGGGATCAGCTTCAAACACTGCTATCTGGAATTCTGCGGTATACTCGGGGGCTTGTGCCACTCCATCGGCAACTGGATGTTCCGGCGGGCATTGATACGCAAAGGTATCCATCAGCCACACCAGGTCGTCGCGGCCGACAGGGGCACAAAAGGGGTTTTTGTACCCCAGAAATGAGAACATCTCGCTGGGAGCACGCATGAACTCATTGGCAATGGAGGTCAGAAAGGTGATCTGTTGTACGGGGATTGCAGCCACCTGGTCTTGGCTCTCCGTCGGGTCGTGTTGTTGGGGTGGCTGCTGGTTGACGGGGGCTTGGTTTCCGGTGTTGATCGAGAGAGGCGCAGTAGACGGAGATTCCATTGTTAGAAAGCAGGTACTATGAGCAAACCAGAAAGGTGCGGCCGATGTAGTAAAAGATACTGAGTAGGAATAATATATAGGCCAAGTATATATACACGAAGCCGTTCTGGTCAACAGAGCGGCGAAAGAATAAATAGGGACTATAGGTACGCCAGGGAAGACTGTAAGTGAGGATGGAGAATAAAACAAAGGTTAATGAGATGAGGCGAGAGTCAAGCGAACAGTGAAAATCTCACGATGTCAAAGGAGAGTCAAGCAAACGACTGGAAGAAACACGAGTTCACGATCAGGCCCCCAGCAGAGTTTTCAGCCACCGTGTTCACAGTCCGGATACGGAAGGCGCGCATCTGAGTCTGCCGCCATTATGAGAAGTTGCCTTTTCTCGAGGCTTGTTTACTTTGAGATGCCTTTATTTACTTTGTTAGCTTGTGTATCTTGACGTATCACCAACTGCCGGGTTCCTCTCAACTTACACGCCATGAGTGGAGTCGGATCTAGCCTGCGTGGGTTGAGGCTTAAGCACGGACAGAGACAAGAGGATCCGAGAAAAGAGGATTATTCTTCTTTCAATCGAGGCTCTTTTCGGGTTCAAATGGCGATAATGACATCAGAGCAAGCAAGTAGCACATATGAAAAGAACGCTGTTAAATCATCATGAGTATCTAATAGAAATGTCACCCAGGCGAGTCCTGTAGCAGAAAAATACTTGTACCAAGAATAAAGTAATAGGCTCATACAAACCCTAAATCGTCACAACAACTAACCCCCCCAACTGGAACAATGAACAAAGGAAACAAAAAAACAAAGGACTCAAGCAGTGTGGCTGTTTACTGTTGCCGCCGGGCTATGCGCATGCTCTGCCGTTGAGTCCGGAGCCGTAGCGTCCTGGTCGTCTCCTAATTCAGCATCGACGGTGCCAGGCTTTGCCAGTAACAGCGTGTCGTACACAATAACGCTGGCACGGTTGGCAATGACGTTGATTGCCGGCTGGTTGACAGTAAAAAGGCTGTAGAAAAGATAGTCGTCCGGGTTTGAGCACACGCGCTGGTGTAGAAGCGAAGTCTCGCCAGTCACGCAGGGCTTGCTCACGTTGTCGAACACAGCCAGGTCCGTTTCTGGGCGTTCCCCGCGGCCGAGATGATCCGAGATGTTGCGCACGCGGAACTGCTGCTCAATGATAGCCTCGGATATGAACACCTGGCCATCAAACTGGGCAGCAGAGCGTCTTGGGAATGGTGCCACAATCGGTTCACTGCCAGGGCTTCCATGTGTGCTGTGGCGCCAACGCTTCTGAACCTTGCTCTGGTGACCTCTCGTGGAGGCAGAGGCGGCAGCCTGTTTTGCCAATTGGTGAGCGGAGCGCTCAGTCAACTCGGCATGTAGGAACTCGACAGCACGGTCGTCGATTTGTTGGGTCGTAGAAGAGCTACGCTTCGCGTGCTTGTCGCCTTGGCTCTTCTGCTCCAGTTGGCTGATCTCTTGTTCCAGTTTCTTGATCTCTTGCTCCTTTTTATCCTTCTCCTCCTTGTCTTTCTTTTCACTGTCCTCCTTTTCTTTCTTTTCCTTCTCCTTTTTCTCCTTTTCCTTCTTCTCCCTCTCCTTCTTTTCCTTTTCCTTCTTCTCCTTGGCCTCGGCCTCGGCTGTGGCCTTTGCAAACTCATCATAGCTTTCCTGTTCAATGATATGCTCATACTCCTGATCACTGGTGGGAGTGATCTTGGCGTTCCAGCCCGAAATATGCTTGGCAATCATCTCGTTCCAGCGGTTGGTCAAGAACAGAGCATTGCGGTCCTGCTCGGCTTTAGAATGGGGCGAAGGCGGCGTAGGCCGGACTTCGTTCCAGCCCGGAGTGATGGAAATGTCAAACAGCTGGGGCATAAGAACACGGAAGTTTTCTATTTCCTGTGGCTGCCATTCCGCATAGGAGTCGCGGGTCTTGTTGACCAGCTCCTGGGGGGAGTAGTGCCAAAAGTCAGAAAAGGCAATCGAGCGCTCGTTGAGGGCTTCCTGATACAGAAAATCGAGCTGCGAGAAGATTCGAATGACGAGAGAATCAATGTAGTGAGTGGCGAGATCGCGGGGCAGCGCTGAAAGGTACCAGATATCCCAGGTGCCAAAGTTGAAAACCCACAGTGTTTCCTTAGGGTTTGTGCTAGGCTGAGGGGTCGAAACAAATGAAGTTACCTGGTCAAACAGGTCCGGGTGGTTTGGCATAGGGTACTGCTCCTTGATGAAGGTGTAGTCATAGCCGGGAATGTTGGGGTCGATCTTGGTATTGGTAGCAGCGTCAATAGCGTGCTGCCAGAGAAGGTTGGAGGTCAGAGCAGCATCGATACCCTGAACGTGGCTGTTGTTGGTCTTTGGGACGTAGGAAAGGTGCTCGGTGCAACGGAGCTATATGGGAGAGTGAATGTTAGCAATGGGATATTCTGGAGACGGTACGTGTATTGTAGAGTGTGTTACCTCTTCGCACAGCTTCTCAGTCCAAGTCCTTTCTTGCTTTCCTGAAGTTCCATCAATGACAGTAGCAATGTCAGGAGTACCGAAGACTACGATTCTCAAGCCGCCGGCGGGAGGGTCTGTTTCGTCATCGTCGACAAGTTGCCATGAGTCGTAAAGCGGCTTTGTCAAGGATGATAGCGATGTCTCCGGCATAGTAATGCTTGTCAAGTACAGCGATGCTACCAAGAGAGATACCACCACGATTGTCAGTAGGCGCGGGCCTCCCCGTGTTAGGCGGTGTGAGAAGTGCATGATGACAGCCGCGGCCTTGTTGCACATGAACAGCCCAGATGGTTGTGATTTTTGGCCGTGCATTGTGAAGTGAGGGTGGTCGTTGGTGTGGAGGAATAAGTGTGATCAGGCGCACAGAGGGATCGTGGCCGAACGGGGACGGCAGAACGGGCGGCTGGGTATATGTATCACAGCAAAGCCAGGCAGAGTCTATGTGAAACCACAGGCGCTTGTCCAAGTACAAGTCGAGGGAAGTGCAGGTGCAAATTATGCGCAGTTCCTAAGGTAGTCCTCGGCGTGCGGCAAGACTCTGAAAGGCGCAGCCCGGTGGATGTCGGTGGAAGGTCTCGGTTATGAGGTGAAAGGAGAGACTCGAGAAGTCGCTGATACCGATCAGTCGTCTCAGCAGTTTGACTAGCCTTGATGGCTAGTTTATATGAGGACAGAGAACAAAAGAGAGAGAGAAAAGAGAAAAGAGGGCGGAAAAAGTTTGAGTCCCAAGTGAATAAAAAAAAGAAGGAACGACGAGGCTGTGGAGAGGCCGGTGATGCAAGGAAGGCGCGAGCGTTGAGGCGAGAGACAAACGCCACAGAGCGCTATCACAACAGGAAGTTGCTGTATGTGGTAGCACTGCGGTACGTATATATCAGTGGATCTTGTTATCACGCGACACAGCTCTGGGCACAGAAAGATGGCAGTTACTGTCTACAAGACAAAAAGGCTGGAAAAGATGGCAGCAACGGGAAAGAACCGTCAAGAATTCAACAAAGAATTTGATAAAACAGAAACAACAAGATGATGGAGAATGAAGAAAGACGCCCAAGCTTGGCAGGTGGGGTGCTTAAACATATGCAAGTACATGTATGTGTATATAAGTTTCAGTTGCCAATCGGACGGTACGTGGTACTTAGTCCTGCGGTTATCTCCTGATCCTCTTTTTTCCTTCCCTGGCTGGGTCTAGTTGGCAGTACATTGCGTATGTCACGCACTACAGACAGGTCTTGTTCGTGTTCTAGATGGCTCGGGCTATTCTTGCAAGAACCGTGGAGAACTAGAACTCTGGAGAGACAAGCCCAGCAACACATGGCAGATGTCTACAGACTTGTGATCTACCACGCCCTCTTCAAGGTCGCCGGTCGCCCGCCGCCATGCATGTAGTTTTCTGTCTCTGTCTGCTCTTTGTTTTGGAGTTGTCTTTCTCATGACGCCTCAGCAACGTCGCAACAGTGGGCTGTAAGTAGGAGGCCGAATCCTTGGGGGGGGGTATCGGCAGCATTCCACTTGGGCTGTTTGTTGTTTTGGTGCAATTACTACAAATAGTGGCGAGATATCGCTTGCCAGCTTTGGCGGTTATTGCCTGTTTGATATTGAGAAAGTTTTCGCGCAACTGCAGCAAAGCTCTTTGTCGTGAAGTTGAGGTCGTCGTCGTCCCGTCCTATATATCGTCCATTTCGTCTGTACCACCAGTCGCATATTACGTTATGCTGTGGCAATGAAAATGAAGACTCTTCAAACAGGCCAACATTTTGGTGCCTCTTTAGCACATGTTTCGCTCACAAAAGTTGGAAATCAGCTTGTGGAAAGAGGCAACTGCGGAAGAGAAAAGACAAGTTCTTGGCGTTTCTGACAGGTACCCGCAGCCGCCCCCATTAATCTGGCTGTTTCTCTGATGTGGGTCAAAGCGTTTCAACGACAAACAATAATATGCACATACACGACAACGACTTACGACGGCCGGCAAGGTATTGGTTGTCCCTTCAGCATCTGGCGGGCAAGGGATGCACTATGAATTACACATGATTCAATATCCCTTGGAGAGTATAGCGGAATGCACTTCATTCTTTCTGCTGTTCTCCAAAAAGGAGGGCAAGAGAAACTGCCTGTTGAGGATATTAGAAGACAAGGACCAGACAACATGACATGATTATCAGCAGAAAGGGCAGCTACCAGGCATGGCTGCCAGTATTAGCAGTCATGATAAAGGGATTGAACCCCGACTTGAGAAACTTCCCTTCCCTAGGCATAAATAGACAAGTCCGAGTGGAGGGACCTTCCCGTTGTAGCATGGGCAATTGAGCAGTTGCCCGCAGTTTTTTTTCAAGCAGGACACGCGTCCCGGGCTCCTCTTCTCTATGATGGAACCCCGTCGCCAAATCCCACTGGTGGAAGTGTCGTCGTAGGCTTCGTAGTTGTTTTCTCACTCGTTTCATTGTTTTCTCACTCCAAGTACAAAGACACTTGGGCAGTTTCCTGTTTCGCTTTATCCTTTTATTTGCGCTTTGCAGAAAAAGGTGGCAAAGCAACGAAAATATCGTCGTCATCCAGTTGCACCAGCATTGTGTTTATGATTTATGCCTGCGTTTGCACTTGCACTTGCATGATACTTACGCTGGCCAAACAAGGCAGCAACTCATGTGTTTTCATCACGTGACCTCCTGCGGTTTTTGACTCTGTTCAGCTTGTTCATGGCTTTTCTTTCTCCTCAACCTCAAACCAGCCTCGCCCATTTCCGAGGTCTCGCTTCGTCGTGTCTCAGTCTACGCAGCGACTCGAGAGAAAAGAAATGCCTCTGCGTGAGATGCTGATTCTGCTGCTGACACTCTATGTATGTACCTGTTACATGGTACTTACAGAGGCTCTTTTCTCTGCCAAGGCTCCGAGAAGCAAGTGCCCGAGTCTCGTGCAACCTTCTCACACGACGACAAATGTACACGTATGTACATACATACACACGCACGTCCTGTCCCGTATAAGAGCCCCTCAGCCACAACTCGCTGGCCCGCTCCATATCAGCGAAATTGGCCCTGAAAGAGGCTGGCTATGAAGCTGTGTATCAGCAGGTCCAGACTGGTCTCTCCCTTGTCCTCTCATACATAACACGCATATGCACATGAACATGCCACATGTACCTCGACTGTTGCGCGCCTGTGCACAACACCCTCACCTGTCTCACGACAACTTCATTCTTGCACAGGACCGTAAGCAGGAGAGGGGAAGGCGAAGAGGTTGCTGAACCGGACTCGGCCTAGTCTCGGACTTTCCTGCATGGCTTGCATAAGCGCGTTTAAGTTTAATTTTTGTGAAGACACAGGGGAGCGAGGGAGTTTCTAGACCCTAATGGGCTAGATGGACCCTAAATCGGTATCCACTTTTCACCTCCAACGACGAACATCACGACATTACGGTAAACAAAGTATCAGTTAACTTGGACATACAGACGCAATCCGTCACGTTCACACTATTTGCACAACTTTTTGCTTTGATTTGAGTATGTTTTTTTTGTTCTCCTCAGTACTAAGAGCCTCTTTGTTTCTGTTTTCTGTCTCGACAAATATGCAGACAAGGGCAGACTTGATAAAGTTGCCCTTCTGCAGATGATGAACAGATCGCGAAAACGAAGGGGGATGGCTTAAAAGCGAGTTGCTCCCCGTTGGTATGTATGTCAGCTCCTCGTCGTCCAGCCTGCCGCTCGTCCCCGAACCGCCCACAGAGTCAACCGCCCGCGCAACCATCACTACCAGCCTTGGCCGCAGCCTCACCAGCTCACAAGATCCTCGACAACCCAGGACAAAGAAGCAAAGAAAAAAAAGGGAAGAGAAGAGAAAGAGGAGGAAGGAAAAAAGGGGAAAAAAAAGAAAGGAACTTATGAAGAAGAAAAAAAAAAGAGACAGCAAAAATAGAATATGAACGGGCAGAAAAAGAAAAAAAAAAAGAAGGGCTCTCCTCTTGTGATACTTTTCCTTCCTTTTTTTTGTGGGGGATGGTTGGTGGCTTGTTTTTCTCTTACTCCTCCTCCGAGTCCGACTCGTCCGAGTCCAGCGCGTTGTCCGACATGGGCTCGGGCGAAGCCCCCGGCGCCGTGCCGCGGAACTGCTCGCGCACCTGCGTCAGGTGCGCAATGCGCATTTCCTGCTCGCGCGCGCTCATCGGCTTGTTCTTCTTGCCCTTGTTGGACGCCCGCGCCGCCGCCGCCGCTGCTGCTGCCGAGGCCATCGTGCCTCCGCTGCCGCCGCCCGAGCTAGCTACAGGCGCGGCGTCGCGCACGGTGGCGGCCGCGGGGGCTGCGGTCTCGGCAGACACCTGGACGGCAAAGGTGGACAGGTTCTTCTTGCACAGGTCCCAGAGTTTGAGCAGGGCGTCGTTACTGAGCTGGTCGATATCCAGCTCGAGTTCGCCGTTGGTGTTTTCCTGCAAGTCGGGAGTGTTAGCATGTAGTTCTAAAGCAGCAGTCGGCCTGGTGTTCTTACCGTCTGGTTGGTGTCTCGTTTGATGATTTCAATAGCATTCTCGATCGCATTGCCAGAAAGTTCGTTAATAGCGGTGGCAATCATGCCCTTTTCAGCCTCTGAGATGTTGCGCTTCTTCTTGGACGTGCCGCCCAGAGGCTTGCGGCCGGCATTGCTGTTGGCGGCCTTCTTGCTGGGGTTGGGCGCGGCGCCCTTGCTGGGCCGGCTCGGCTTGGGCTTGGGCTTTGTGGGCCGCTCGGGCTTCACCACCTCTGTGACGGTCTGCTTGGCCTTGGCCTTCAGAAGACTAGCCTGGACCATATTCAGCATGTTCTTCTGAAGCTCAATCATGCTCTCAATGGGGTGCTTTTCCATGTACAGATCCACGAGCCGTTGCGACTCCTCCTTCATCTTCTCTTCGAGCGCGCGAATCTCGTGTTCCAGGCTGGCGTCAACAACAGGGGCAGGCGCTGCCACGACTGGAGGCTCCTCAAACTCGTCGTCACTGCGTACGCTAGACGCACTGACGGACGCGGCCTTGGTCGCCGCTGCGTGCTTGGCAAGCCAGTCGTCCTTCTTGGTCCACTCGTTGCGGAACAGCTTCTCCAGAGCCTTGCCCTGCACGTTGACGGGGGTGCCGGGAGAGTTGAACAGGTAGCAATTCCGAAACATCAAGTCAAAGTCGCTGATGAACTGCTTAGGGCTCTGGTATTCGCCGGCCTGCAGCTTGGAGGCGATTGTGCTGAGGTCCATGGGCTTCTTGACGACCTGGAAGTAGTTGGGGATGTCGAGGGCGACGGGGTCAACGGGTTCCAGGAAGGCGGCGTTGATGGCGTAGTGACGGGGGTTGCGTATTTCGGTCAAGACCTCCTCGCAGAACTCGAGCTCGGGCCTCGTCTTCTTCTTGCCCATCTTGGACGAGTAGTCAATGTCCTTGCTCTTGGGAGGGTGGATGGTGCGCTTTGGGCGGTCGCCCTCTGTCACGGCGGACGCTCTGCGGATCTGGGGCACGCCGTTGGGAGGTACAGCATAGGTATCTGAGGCGGCGGCGGCGACAGCGGCCTTGCTCTCTGGGGGGCTGGCGGCGCGTCGGGCTGAAGGAGTGACGGCTTTGGGCTTGGGCGCAGGCGTGGGCGACGACTGGGCGGCGGGCGGCGGGGGCAGATGTGAGATGGAATGGCGCTGTTCATGGTGACGCGGTGGCATGTGCTTGGGCAAGACCTTGTTGCGCGTGGGTTCTGTGGCGGAGATGGCGAGGCATCTAGTCCACACGGCCTCCACGACGCCCAAGCCAGCGAGAGTGACTTCGTGCAGCTCGCCGTTGAAGGCGAGGGTGTTGAGATAAATCAGCGAGAGATTGTCTTTGAAGCCGCTGAGGGTCGGCCAGGGATTGTCGCGCAGGGTGCGCTCGAGCAGGCCAATGTCCATGGGCTTAGTGACGCGTGCGAGGTAGGCGTCGCCCAGCGTGGGCCACAGCTTGATGACGGCATCTTTGAAATGGCCGCCGCCCTTGGTCTTTTTGATGCCGGCGAGCACGCGGCGGTACTCGCGAGCCTGATAGGCAGTAATGGGCTGTTTTTCCAGGTCCTTGTCGTTCCAGCGCTCCAGGCTGTTGAGGCCCTTGAGACCGTTGGCGTTTGAAGCAGTGGCGGCATCGGGAGCAGGGACAGGCGGAGGAAGGGGTTCCTCGCTCGGCTCGCGCTTTGCGCGCTTTGCAGCGGGCTCATCGCCCTCGGGGCTTTCTCTCACGCGCGAAACTTTGCTGGATGAGGAGGGCGCATCGACCATGGAGGTGTCATCGTCGGCGGAGTGGGAAGCTTCAGGGGTCTTGGGCTTTTCGGACGCGTCGGGGTCTGGCTTTGGATCGTCTTTTTTGTCGGAGACGCCGTTGGAAGATGCGGTGGGCTTGGGCGTGTCTGGCTTGTTGTCGTCGGCGGGCGTCACGGGGGCAGCATCGGCCATGTCAACATCTTGCTCGGCGGGCTTTTCTGGCGCGGACTCCGGGGCTGGGGCTGGGGCGGGCTTGTCGTCGTCGGTCTTGGGCGGTTCGGATGCGTGCGGGCTCCGAGGCTGATCCGATTCGGGCTTTACTTTGCTGGGGGTCGCGTCGTCGGGTTTGCTGGCGGCATTTGGAGAGTCACTGGCAGGCTTTTGGACATCTTTTGCGGAATCACTGAACGTGCACATAGTCATGGTTAGCGGGTTGCGATGGTCTAGATGGCGCGTGGCCGGGAGCAGCACAATAGCTGGCGCGCGCGCGCCAACAGATAACAGAATGCGACGCGCGCGAAACAAAGAAAAAAAACGCGATGGAAAAAAAAAACCAACAGCGAATAAACAAAAAGTGACTGTTGTGTTGTGATGATGGAGAAAAGCATGGGTATATTGCTTACCCATTCGACACGGTCTTGACAGGCGATTCAGCGGGCTTTGCCTCCGGAGAGGCGGCCTGTGGTTCCGGCGTCGGCATAATGAAGCAGAGCGGGGGACAGTGAAAAGCGAGGGCTCGCAGCGTGTGATGGCCAATTGATGAAAAGCGCGACGCGGCAAGGCGAAGTGATGGAAGAGTTGCCGAGGCGCAAAGCACAGCAGAGCAGATAGCTTGGTGGTGGTTGGCGCGCTAACGGGGGGAAAAAAAGGAAAAGAGATCAAAAGTCGCGAAAAGAAAAGAGCAGAAAAATGTGGGCTGTGGCCGAAATAAGAAGGGAAGGGAAGTGGGAAAAAAAAAAGAAAAAAGATAGCGAGGGAATGCGCGCGCAAAGGAAGGAAAGAAGCAAATAGGCAGATTAGCAAACAAAAGTAAGAGTAATTCCCTGTTTTGAGATGAGGCTGGTAAAACGAGTGACGAAGGTAGTTGCTGTGGGCGTGGTCACTGGGTGTGGATGGATGCGGATGGAGACGGAGATGGAGATGGCAATGGCGAGACGAAAAGCGCAACTGCCAGAGCTGGACGGACAGGAAGCGCGTCGCTGCGGGAGTGGAGTCGGGCTGTGGTGATTTGCGATGCGCTCAAATTGGAGGCGGCAATGGCGCGATTCACGTTGTGGGAGGGGCGAGAAAAATGGGGGGAAAAAAGACAGAGAAAAAAGACAGAGAAAAAAAAATCCAAGTCAAAAGAAAACTACAAAAAAAACAACCAAGTCAATGATGGCACGTGCAGTGTATGAATGTAGTCAGTTGGTTGGGAAGGGTCAATCAACAAGAATTAACTTGTTGGAGTTGTGTGTCCAAAAAAAAAAAAAAAAAAGTACTGCAGGATTCCTAATGGTCAAAGGTATCTTCCCACGCAAATTGGGTGCAGAGGTACTTTAAAGCGGGCGGGCAGTTCAGTCGCAACAGGTGCAGCAGAAAAAAGAATAAAACTGAAAGTTTGGGAAAAAGCGCGTTCACGTCAGTGGAATTTAGCCAAACGGCGCGACCTGGTATTTATCAAGTTCGGGAGCGCGGAATATCTGGCCTTATCAAGCACCACCCTGCGCTGGCCGTGGGCGTATCTGATTGGCCAGAGTGGCTGGGAGCGGTGGTAAAAGGCAGGGGAATGCAGTGCCCAGAAAGACAGAGGTACTTTATGAGTCATATAAAAGAGGTATAAAAGACGTGCCTATGGAAGTACACCGTGCATCGCAGACACGGCCCAGCCAAATCGAGCCAAGTCGAGGAGGGCAAGCACTGATGACTGGCTTGAAGGAGCGCTAGCCCTGGTCCTGGTCTTGGTCTTGGCCTTCCATAGTGGGCGGGCTTGTCTTATAGGCGGTCCCCGAACAGAAGCGTCACTTGCCTCTTTTGTTGTCGGCATCGTGTCGTGTCGTGTCGTGTCGTGTCGTTGCCATTAGCGCGTCATTAAATCCCCATGCTGGTGACACGAGCGCAACTACTTACTTACTTGCACGCTGCAATATCTGGCGCCGCCGCCTCCGCCTCCTAGCCGTGGCGCCCTGCCCCCCATCCCATCCCATGTGCATGTGTTGTAGGTTGGCTTTCGCTGACTTCATGCATGCAACCTTCTGGCCCCGTTTGCCAGCCAAGGCATCTCATCGAGCAGCACTGCGAATCGCCCGCCTCGCTCTGATCTGTCTTGCTGCGTTTGCTGTCTTTCCACCGGAAGCAGGGCAAGCCAAGCACTAGACATCAGCAAAGCCACCCACCCACACAGGCGGCCGCCACGCCCTAGGAATCAGGAAGCAGAGCCGCCTCCAGCTTCTCCATGACTCCATCTCGGACAGCCGAGCCGTAAAGAGAGCTCTGGTAAAAAAGAAAAAAGAATAAAAAGAATAAAAAATAGCCCGTCCCGTCTCCAACCTTGCATCGGTGCTGTAGCGCCTATTTTTGGACAAGGCCCGTTCCTACAACTGCCACGGCGTACGCTCCCAATGACATCATCGAAGCTGGCGGCTGAATCATCTGTGATCGTGAATGTGAGTGAGTGAGCCTGTGAGGGCGTGCTCTCGACAGCGTTGGTTGTGATTGAGCCGAGAAACCGACCCTCTCCCTCTCCCTCTCCCTCTCCCCCTTTGGGCTCGCCTCGCCAAACGCTGCCGCCCCATCCATGGTCGGATTCAGGAGCTTACTTGCGTGCGTGCGTGGGATGGATGTGAGAACTTGGAGGAGAATTTGGCTCAGGTCAGGTGATGTCGATGTGCTACTTTACCACTTTATTTAAGTGGGGCGTAAGTGGGGC
>JAXHKQ010000467.1:0-16643 GCA_038407185.1 Chalaropsis ovoidea
CTTTTTTTATTTGTATTTCTTTTTTTGGGGTTTTTTTTTTTTTTTTTTTTTATTTTTTTTTTTTTTTTTTTTTTTATTTTTTTTTTTTTTTCTTTTTTTTTTCTCCCCCCCCCCCCCCCCCCGGCGTTAACATCTTATTTCTTCCTCTCTTTTCCTACGGGCAGAACTCGGACCGCTAGCAAAGCTTGTTAGTCCGAGGAACGTTGAATGACGGGGCGGGCTTCTAATTGTGTACTTACATAAGTACTGACATAATACATAAGCACACAACACATAAGTATTTACTTACATTGTTGTTCGCTCAGCTGTGCAACCCCAACGACAAGTCCTCTCACGCACAGTGTTCGCCGCAACGTCACCAGCAGAACTTGACACATCTTCTTTTCAAGCTGGTGCAGTGCACCAAGTAAGACATCACACGAGTCAGGCAGACTTTGCTCGCCCCGCGACCCACGATGCATCCGCGCGAGTGAGTACACAAACAAGTACGTATATTTGTAGTAAGCAGCTCTTCTGCTCTGTATGTAGGGAGCGCCCGCCTCGACCTCCACGTGGGAAAGGCCGGCCTGTCTACACCGACCCATCATCACCCGCTGAATTTTCAGCTGCGTAGGCTGCATAGTGAGTCGACTGGATTCTTTCATGGCCAACCTTCTTCCATCGCCCGCGCGCCCCTCTCTGTTCTTCGCTGTGTGTGTCTCACGCAGGGGCTGCCTAGACTCGAGCGAGACTCGAGCGAGTTCAGGCAGATATCTCCCTAGCACAGCTTGCACTGTACTGCACTGCACTGCACTCCAACGTCAAGTACAGCCAGGGTTTTCTTTTCTTTTTCTCCTTTTTATTTGCATTACCCTTTTCTTTTTTTTTTTGTTTTCCTAGAGAGCCAAACCACCCACCCCTCTCCTCTTCCTTGCTCATCCTGGCCCCCCGCTCAACACCACCGTCACATCTGCTGTGACGAGAAGTGCTCTTCTTCAGCTGAGGAACAAAACAAATGAGATGGTGTGCTGCAGGAGAAGAAGAAAGAAAAAAAAGAAAAAAAAAGCAAGCCTGGGCCACTAAATCTTGGCCCATCGAAGGTGGCGTGGTATTAGCAATGCAGCCTAGTGCATGCAAGAGGGACGTTGATAGACATGAGACCACGATGCCATGTATGTGTGAGACAAGATAACCTCTCCAAGAAAAGTGAGAAAAAAAAACAGCGAGCTTCAAAGCTAACAAGCTTTCCAACTCTTTCCAATGATATCTTTGTTGCCTGGATGATATACTAGTACATGAACTCTACCCCCCTCCGTCTGTATCCTCCTCCAGACTGCGTCCGCCCGCCTCGTTACCCCTAGACACACCCTCAACATCAACCCGATAACAAAGATGAAAAAGAAAAACGATATAGAGAATCCCAGAGTGATGCTTCGTAAATCAACACACAATAAACGTCAACGCCGGTGAAAATGCCGCGTGCGTAAAACCCACACAAGGGAAAACACAAAAGTAAAAAGCCTCTCCGCCGCCAAGAGATAAATAACAACAAAAAAAGGACAGAACCTTGATGCACATGCACCTGCAGAGCAAGAAAACAAACAAGAACAAAATCCCACCCAGAGACTTGTCTAGACAAGCTGCCGTTGTGGTGTGTGTAGTCTGGTAGGAGCTGCCGCCCATGCAACTGAAACAGCCAGCTTCATGCGTCGATAGCTGGCAAAGCTACCTTGTCAAACAAGACAACAAAGCCGACGTGCATTCGCCGAGATTAAAAAATCTGTAAAAGAAAAAAAAAAAAAAAGAAATAGTATGAAGGAAATAAGGATGGAAAACCGAGAGAGCAGAAGTAGAATCATCAG
This sequence comes from Chalaropsis ovoidea, assembly GCA_038407185.1. NCBI lineage: Eukaryota > Fungi > Ascomycota > Sordariomycetes > Microascales > Ceratocystidaceae > Chalaropsis > Chalaropsis ovoidea. The sequence continues at coordinate 1,842 of JAXHKQ010000467.1, forward strand.
CACTCAAGGCGAAACAGGAACAAGCCGTATCTCGTAGATTGTATCTCGCTGCTGCCGAGGGCTGCTGTGTGTATCGTTGAGAATCGACGGCAGTGGCAAAGACCCACTGGCCAGCGCCGAAACAGATGGCAAGGCTGACTGGAGTCGCGGAGACGCTACCTTCAGGAGCTCCATGTCGTATGCCTGGCCCTCTGGCATTTGCTGCACAAAGTCGTCGTCAACACACACCTCGATTCCGTTGGTGTTGACATGCACCAGCCGCGAGGTGGTCGTGTCCACCTTCCACTTCGCCCCAATTCGTTGACGCAGCTCATCCACAGTACGCTGCATGAGATACGTAGCGCGGAAAAGCGTGTCCTCGGGTGTCAGTCGGACTGGCGGCAACTGTTGTGACGGGTGCGTGTTGGATTTCTGTCGTCGCAAGTAAAAACATGCGATGGCATGCGAGCTAGCAGCTATCGGAGGCCGGTATGTGTGGTCAATGTCAACAGCGTTGGTCGGGCTGGTAGTCATAGACGAGGGGTGGCCGAGGGGAATACGGGCCTGGTCATCGGAAATGCTGCCCGTACGTTCTGAGGTCGGCCATGAGTGGTGGTTCTGGCGTGACATGTCTGAGATGGAGCCGTGTGGGCGTTCGTGACGGTCTTCGTAAAGTCTAACGGGGAAAAGGTCGGGGTCGTCCCCCTCTTCACCAGGTAGTACAAAAACTGTGCAGGTGCTTGTGCTTCGGCTCATTTGCTCCAAACTATGGAGCTGAATCTGCAGGCTTTCGGTTGGGGACACATAACCAGCATCATCATCGTCACGATCCATATCGTCGTCGATAACATCGAGCTTTTCGTCATCCATAGCACGATCGAGAATGGTTCGTCGCACTGGGCGTCCACGGACAACATTTCTGGGCCGTTTTGTGATACGATCCTTGCGTTTGGGTGCCATTCCGCGTTCAGAACCCCGGAGGGTATGTCGAATCTTTTCGATGCTGCGACGTACTCGGTCTGAGTCAATAGCAAGTTTTCTTTCGGCACCGTGATCCCGGAATACTTTTGCCTTGCAATAGGACAGCTCCGAGAAGGTATTGTTTCCGGGAGTGTTGGCGCCGTTATAGATGGAGGTTTTGGCCACTACTCTCACAGCAACGCCCTTGACACCCTTGGTTTGGCTGAAGTCGGTCGATAGAAAATTGAAGCGAGCATTGATTGCACATTGCGGATTTTCCAGTGACGTAGGGCTCCAAATCACGGAGAAGCTGTCAAAGCTGTGACGTTCGAGTTGTACGTCAGTTCCAAAAGGTCGTCGCCGGTCTCCCTCATCAATGAATTCAAGGGCCCGTAGTTGCCCACTGGAGATTCGAGACTCATCATCAGCTCTGGTGTCTCTTGTTTCTTTCCAGAGTTCCCACGCTGCGGCTGGTTCTCGTCGTTGTCCGGCATCGTCGAAGGTTACGCGGATACTCGTACGATATTGAACCTTTCCTCCTGAAGACTGAATATTGCGGGATTGCGAGTCACCGACAATGATGCGATACTTTTGACTTTTGTTGAGATATGTGATGGGGATTTCATCATCACGTTGCACCATGCTAGTAGGTGTTTCCAGAGTTGTCTGGAATCGAAAAGGTGATTGCGGCTGGTGAGGCTCTGCTTTGACAAGATTCCCAGATGAAAGTCCCTGTACTGATGTAGGTGCAGGTGGGGGTATTAGTCCTTGTCCTTGCATCGATTGAGGAGAGTGTATCCTCATTCGCCCGGGAGCTGGACCAGATGCTGTGGAAAGAGGCAGGCCTACGGACAATGGCGGCGGGTCGTATGCAGCTGGCATAGGTGCATGATCGTGGCGACTGTGCTGACGAGGAGATAGAGGCTGGTTTGCGTAGCCAGGTGGAGGGCGGTGATGAGACGAAGGGGTTGAAGGGTGGCTATGAGGACATAGACCAGCACTAGAGGGTGCCAAATCTGAGAGTCGTCGAGGAGTGCTTTCGGGGACTGGTGTGGTTGAGTGAGGAGGGGGATGGGAGATGAAGTGGCCGTAGTAATAAGGGCCCGGTTGTTGATGGGATGACTGATGAGTGGGTAAATAGTGACGATCAGATAGACCGCCAGGTAATGGAGCATTGGAAAAGCCCATCATCGTGGCGGCAGAGTTGGTTGAGGTTGTTTTGGAGTGGGATCGGGAATGGGAGTGCGGTTTTGGGTGTGGGTGTGGGTGCGAGTGAGACTGGAAATGGGGATGAGGAGGAGGATGAGGGTGAGGGTAGGCCTGAGAGTAAGGGTGAGGATGGACAGCAGAAGTAGGAGAGATTGGGGGGTGAGAAGAGCCCGTGATGATAGTAGGGCGTTGAGGCGGATGCTGATGATGATTTTGTTGTTGATGGTGCTGCTGCTGCTGCTGTTGTTGTTGTTGTTGTTGTTGTTGTCGTTGATCCTGGTGATGTGCAGGTTGGCTTTGGTGAGATGGTGAGTCGACAGTGCGATTTGGAGGCACGGTCGGGCGGCTAAAAGAATAGCAAGATGTGTTAGTTGGGTCAACGAGATACGCAGTTACAAACTAGGGATTATATATATGACTTGGGAAACAAAGAGTGGGGGTGGATGGATGCGACAGCTTCAGTGAAGGCTACATAATGCATCTTGGCTTGGAGGTACTTTGGGCAAATATGGAATTGGTCCCAGGAAGCTGAGCCAGATCACCTCCGGTGAGAGTTGGCGAGAGCGGCAAAGCACGGAATTGGACTGGACTGAACGTGGCAGGGGGTGGAAATGATGCGGTAAGCAGCGCTGAGGCAGGGGAGGTTTTTCTTTTCTTTTCTGGGTGCTAAGAAAGATGGTTGAGTGGTGAAGGCTATGAGGAAACAGAACAAGAGGGGGGGGGAGATGCAGAAGCAAGGTGATCATCAGACGATCGCGGGACGGGTGGAGGTAGGGCTTGTGGTGCTCATCGTTCACGATAGAGGCCAAGGTGGGAGGGGGAACTGTGCAGGCTAGTCTGCTCGCCTTGAGCTTGATTTCACTTACTCGCCCAAGCGGGTGTAGTCCATAGAGAACAGTGAGGGAAGATTCCAGTATCAACGACGGCGCACCTGCGCAAGACTATGCGGCATGTTTTTGCAGACTGGTTTCTGGTTGTATGTAGTCTCGCCGAATCAAGCTGTAAGAGTCGAGGTGCGATGACAAGTGATGGTCAGAATCAGAAACGAAGAAATGGCAGAGGCGAGGCCGGAAACAAAGGCAAACAAGACAGAACGTGGAGTGAATGGTATTCAGCTAGAAACTCTAGAGAACTGAATGGCAGAAAGGAGATCAGAGGTGCAAAAAGGAAGCCAAAACTCTAAGACAGGAGGGAACTTGAAAGTTTGACCGCATCCAGGACCCGGAGATGTTATTATATCAGCCAGCCCACCAAGCTGTCAACCAAGGCAGGCTGTTAGCTCAGACCATGTCCTGGTTCTGATCTGGTATGGTCCCGTCTAGTTTTGTCTGCATGCCCTTTGGCTCTGGCTTAAAAGGGCGGTGCTGTGCGTGAACGAACCCATCGACATAACATTGGGGTGAGATGAAGGGTGGAGGGGGGGTGTGTACCAAGAAGTCAGAACACATCCAGGATTTGCTTGGACAGGCCAAGCAGGGCCAACAAAGACAAGGGCAGAACCAGCTGGAAAAGCCCTAAGCCAAGGACGACAAGGGGAGGGGGAGAGCGAGAGCGAGAGCGAGCGAGAGAGAAAGAGAGAGGAAGACTGAGAAAATGAGAGAAAAAAGGACCTGAAAAATAGCCAGGGACAGGGGAGGCGTCTGAGATGCGGCTGCACCAAGCAAAACAAAAGAAAAAAGAAAAGAAAAGAAGAGAAAAATAAAAAATAAATTAGGAAAATAGGAAAATAGGAAAATAGGAAAAATAAACCGAGGAATAAAGGTCAGAGAATGCATATAAAAGACGAACAAAGATGCTCCAGGCGTGGGAAGACCAAGTCAAGGGAAGGAGGGTGTGTCTGTAGTAACAAGCGTAACGTCATCGACTTATCAACACCGTTTTTACCACAGCAGCTGAAAGTGGCATAGGTGGAGAGAAGAGATAAAATCAAGGAAAATCCAGCGCAGCGGCGTCGAACAAGCAAGCAGCAGCAAGAGCACACAGCGCACTCAACCGACATGGCACACAGCAACAGGGAAGGGTGAAGAAGGGGGAAGGGAAGAGGAAGAGGAAAACAGGCTCGGAAAGGGAAACAAACCACAAGGCCGACAATCTCATCCATCCATGCATCCATCCATATGCTCACTAGAACGGGCAAGGAAACAACACCAGCAGCGGCAGCTTTTCCCTCTCTAGCCAAGCCTGTGCTGAGCAGAGTAGCGCAGCGTAGCGTAGCGTAGCATGTGCAAGTTGTGCAAGTTATTTTGCAGATAATAACAGGAAACGCTCGGAAACAGGTGCGAGACAGGGAGAAAGGGTGTAGTGAGAACGGAGCGACTCGGGCGTATCGTAGAGGCTGCCAGCAAGCAGGCGAATCCGTCGATGCACACACACACGCACACACTGAAGGTATCAGGGGCGGGTCGGGGTGGGTGCAGCTCAGGCTGAGGTTCGGGCTGAGGCCAAGGCTAAAGGCTCAGTCAAGGCTTCCGACATCCATTTTGCTGCCCGTGGCCAGAAACCGAGGAATCTGAGCATCAAGACCGGCACTCTCAAAAGGAAATGTTGGAATGCTGGCGAGGAGCAGGAATAAAGGTCGAGACAGGCTGTGAGACAGTGCAAGAGAATTAACAAGGCAGAGCAGCAAAAGCTATGAGACAGAGAATATAAGAGAAAGACAGTCAAGGCCAAGGAAGGGAGCAAAGGCATAAAAAGAGGACGAGAAAATAGGCGTGTTCCGGAAATGATAGCTCATAGAGGAGCCGAGATACAGGCCACGATCAAAGGAAGAAGAAATCATGGAGAGGGTGGGAAAAAAAAATTCAGCTGGATAAAGAGGAGAAGTGTGACTAGAGGTATCATGGAAGAGGGTAGAAGATGGTGGAAGGGGCGAAGCAGTGAGGGCAAGAACCAGTGTGAAGGCAAGAGCGAGGACGAAGGCAAGAGCAAGAGCACGTATCCTGCAACTACCAAATCACAAGAGGACAAAACACGGCAACAGGCGGGGCAGTTTCCAGACACCACGATGATCACTACAGAGGTATACAGCCATAGCTACAGAGGTACATGCATACATACACGAGCCATGTACCGCCATGTACAGCTACGTTCTTACCAACATCCCGTCACTTGCTAACCCTACCATAACCGAGAAGGAGAGAAGAAAAGAGGCTTGGAGGGGGAGACACCGCCAGAACTGTTTTGCATGTGGCTGTCCACCTTGTCTGCTTTGACTATAGCTGTGGCTGTGGCTGTTTCTCTGCTTGTTGTTTTGCTGACACTTGCTCCATGCCAAAGCTCAAGCCAGGCAAGTTCAGCCAGGCATAGACAGAGATTTTATCCTACCTTGGTCACTAAGTTGGCAGATCAGCTTCTGAGACTCGGGAAAAATGGAACGGAGGGCCAAATTGGGCTAACTAGTATATTAGCACGGCTTGTGGCGTCCCGGCTGGGTGGCGGTCTGTTTTGAGTTGTGCACGCACAGAGCCCACGGGCTCGGAGGAGAAGGGGAGAGGGAGGAAAGGCAGACAGGCGCCTTGATGTGCGGAGGGTTGTTACCTGTACCGTACGTACTGTACAGTACTATCAAGCAAGTGTAAGTAAGTGCATGTACAAGTACAAGCAAGTACGTATGTTCATACATATGGATACATACGGGTGTACATGTACGCGGGGCCAGGGCGGACCAGGGCAGGTCATCGGTGGCTTGCGACAAGGCCTTTTTGTCGTCTGTTGTACCGTTCTACCGCTATAAATAAACAAGGGGATATTTGCGGTTCTTTGTTCCTGCTAGGTCGAGCTTCTTTTCTCGCCTTGCTGGGCATTGCTGGGATGCGACTGAGCGAGGAGGCTTTGATGGGAGGATCGACAGCTGTGAAGGGATGGGGCGGGCTTTGCAGACATACCCGCTGATGACACACGGATACCAGTTAGCGGGAGGGGGAAAAAAAAGAGAGAAAGAATATGAAAAAAGAAAGAACGATATAAAAAGAATTTGCAAAATGTAAAAAAATGAAGAAAGAACTTGCGATGGCAATAACCAACCGCCAGCAAGGTGCCTCGGACCCGCTTCTACACCCGCAGCCAATCACGTCCGGCTTCCGTCTTGGCCGTCTCTGCCCCGCTGCTTTTTTTCTCTTCTTCCTCTTCCTCTTCCTCTTCCTCTTCCTCTTCCTCTTCTTTGTCCCATCTTCGCTCGTCTTCAATTCTCACTCCACGCCCAGCTGGAAAGGTTGGCACTAGCAGCTGAAGCTGAAGCCTCCTCCCAGCTGCAAGTGGAGAGTCCATTTGCTCGCCGGTGCGGTGATGGCTGGGCCTAGGCTAGCCCAGTCTAGCCAAGCTCGGGCCTTTGTTGCGAAGCTCCTTCGTCCCGCTCGCTCACAGAAGAGGGGTCATCCTGGCCTGAGCCCGAGCCTGAGCCTCTAGGCAAACCAGTACGTGTACCTACATAACAGCAGAATATACCATGGTATGTATGTACTTATCTATACACACACATTTTATGCCCGCTAACCACCAGCCAACTAACCACTATGACTGCTCTAACTGCCCCCTCCCCCCCGCCCGGCTCGGACATTGGAGACCAGACTGCAGACCTTTGGTGCACAGCAAGGCAAGCTTTGGGCGTCGGTGGCTTGAATGGCAAAACCCGGCCAAGAAGATGCGCAGAATCCAGCGCCAATCAAGACCCGTACCCGATGTGTCTGCATAAATATGCGTGACTGGACTGGACTGGACTGGGCTGGGGCAGCTGCAAAGACAGCCAGCCAGCCAGCCGCCCGCCCGCCAACCAGCCAGCCAGCCAGTGCGCTCAAAGGGAAGCCCAGCCAGTGTGGAACGCAAGACAGGAGGGAGCAGAAAGCAAGGTTCGGTTCCGTGTTGTCTATCTGATCGCATTTAAGGGAAGGGAAGCCAACAAAGAACAGCAAAGCCAAGACCAAGCCAGGCCAGCCCAGGCCAGCCCGGAGGAACATGTCTGAACACGAATAGCCGGGGGGGGGGGGGGGGGGGGGGCGTTTTCCCGAGTCGATAAGGACAAGGACAGCTCCCCAGGCAAGGCCCAGTGTGATTGAACCAACTGTCTGGGTTTTGGGTTTGGTGGACTTGGGCCGAGGAAGAGAAGCCTGGAGCGGGAGCTGGAGCTGGAGCTGAAGCTGGCTCAGCGTTAAGCATAAAGCGCACACACACGCATCCAACAGCAATACAGCCAGCAAAGAAACAAGCCAAGCCGGCGAGTGTCGGTTATCCTAGACTCGAAACAAGTTTACCCAAAGGACTCGAGCTTTGTTGTCTGCCGTATCAGCCATAACCGGCGTATCAGCGTCAACAAGAGGAGCAAGTGTGTGCATACACATACACACCTGTACATACATATGTACATAGATATATCCGGCGCATCAACACCAGTCACAGGTTACAGGTCACAGGCCCATTCACCTGAGACATGCTCACCGAGACCGTGACCCTGTGGTCTTTGGCTTTGGCCTTTGGAGGAGGCCTTCTCGTCCTCCTGCAGCCAGTTCTCTGCGCTTTGCGACTTGCTCGCCAGTCAGAGCGGCGAAGCTGTCATCTTCTATCCAACAATCCCTCACTCCTCTCTCTCTCTCTGCCGGCACCTAACCCTACTACCATCACTAGAGTCCACCGGTCCCCATCCTCTTGCTTTGCACCCCCTCGCGGTGTCTACTTGTGGCGACGAGGAAACACGGCACGATCCAGCATAGCACACAGGGTTCTTTGCACCTCACCTCCCACAGCTAGCGGCTGTATTTGGTTGGTGGTGTCTTCCAGCCCCCTCGCTGGCCTCTTTTTTCATCCCATCCCATTTCTGCTTTGCCTGGTTGTTTCTGATGGGCCGCCAATATGGCTGATGGCTGTAAGTGGCTGACTTGGAGGTGGCTGCTCCCTTTTCAAATCGAAAAAGAAGCCCATGTCTCTCATGTCTCTCATGTCTCCCAGGTCTCCCATCCCATGTCTCAGCAGTAACTAAGAAAGCTAAAAGACACGGCCGGCCGGCCTTGAATCGAAAACAAAGTCCCCTCCCCCTCGCCCTCGCCCTCTCCCTTTCCCTCCCCTGCTCTCCTCTTTTCAGCCCAAGTGGACAAGACAGTTGCAAGACAACGGCCTCCTTCTACTCCCCTTCTATCCCATCTGTTCTGTGCTAAGGTGGACCATCACGTGTTGAAAATCGTCCCATGGGTCGCCAACTTGCCCTAAAGGAGACCGTCTTTTTCTCATGCTCAGCTCGCCGTATGGGAATGCAATTCCAAGTTTGTCCGGCGCACGCCGACTCACCTGATGGTACGTGGGTATTACTTGCTGAAGCTGCAGCGTTGGTCGTATCCTAAGTGTTACTTGTCACTTATTGGCGACAATCGTCCTCAGCCTTGTTCTCTGATTTGCTGATTTCCTCCTCCTCCTCATCTTCTTCCTCTTCCTCCTGCTGCTGGCCAACTCAAATATCCTTGATTCAGTATAGCTCGCTGTATATCTGGAATTCTGGGTTAATGCCGCCCCTCTCCCCCCTCGTCTGCTTGACTGTCCCCTTCCCCTGTGGGCCACCCCCCTCCCTGTAACACACACAGGACACGACCGGGACTGTATTTGAGTTTGTAGTCAAGCCTGGTTTTATTGCTGCCTCGTTTCCCACGCTGGACGTTTCCCTACCCTGTCCTGACCTGTCCTATGCCCAGCTTGCCAGCTTTTACTATTGCGGTGAAAAAAACAAAAGGAAGAGAAAAAAAAGCTTGGAGGCGCTGTAGCTGTGAGGGGCGGGCTCAAGCTGGGCGCAAGAAGACATGTCACTTTTGACTGTGATACTTGATACTTGGTTGTGCAGCTCTGCATACAATGTACATGTGTGTCTGTACGCATGCTTGCTTGTGTGCCCATATGTGCGTTCTGCTATGGCTATTGGCTGGACTCGACCTGTGATGACAAGCGGGCGGCGATAAATTGACGATAAATTATCCCCGCTGGCCTCACCCACGCCACACCATGCCGCCGCCTATTGAGAGGTTCTTGTCAAGTCGTCTTGAGATGATCTCTGTGTCGATCTTCCCCCCCGAAGAAGTTGTTTTTGCTGGTCGCCAATAAAATGCGTGGAATATAAGTAAATATTTACCAAGACAGAACAGCACAGGACAAGCTGGATTGAGGGGTGTGCTGCTAGCTTGCTAGCTGGCTGCAGCAGCTGCAACGCCACACAACACAGACCCACTGTGGCGCCAGCGCAAGCGCAGCCAGAAAATGTTACATGTCGGAAAAGCAAAAAAGTGGATATGTGGAAGCGCCTAACCCTAATAAGCAGCAGTCCGAGAACCATTTTTGTGAGGCTAATTCTTTCTTTCTTTTCTTCTCCTCCTTTTTTGCTGTCTGTCTTCATGTCCAGCTCGAATTTGCTGCGCGGCTTCGTTCTTTTTTATCTTTTGCCCAAGCTTTGCGTGCTATTGGCTTGTCGGACTCGCAGCCGAGAATTTGAAAAAGAAAAAAAAAGAAAAAAAGAAAAAAAGAATTGCCTGTTTTGGGAACTTGTGGGCAAGTCGGGCTTCATGCTGATTGACACCACGCTGGGCGATGTCTGCTGGGATCGTGCCTCATCCTCTTTGCTCTCTTGGGACTCTTGGGACTTGAGAGCGGAGAGGAGGCGAGGGCTAGAAGCCAATCTTTTGCTTGCCTTGGTGGACTGACTGGTGGGTGGGCTGGCCTGCTTGGCTGACAATGGTGAGTGATCTGCATGTGCATGTGTTAAGCAAGCAGGCAAGCAGCAGGCAAGCAAGCACACTGCTTTGTTTTGGGCTGTGCTTGGTGCATGTGTACACTGCCTTTTTTACCTTCTTTAACCTCTTTTATCGTCCCTTTCTTTTCTTTTCTTTTCTTTTCTTTTCTCGTCTCGCTTCTTCATCTTCTCATTATTGTCGTGTCGTCTGCTCTTCCTACTAAGCATCTAGCTAACCTGCAACGGCCTTGTTGCTCTATGGGCTGGCCTTGTTTTCTCCCTGCCTCGGAGTCTTGTTTTGCTGGCTTGTCCGATCTGCTACACATACATAAACTGAGACCTGGACTAAGACTGAAAGACTGAGACCTGGCCTGTGACCACTTTGTCACTGTGCTGGTGATACAAGCCTAAGCCCAAGCCCAGAGCCCTGAGCCCAGAGCCCTGAGCAGGGCCTGGAGGCCGGTGGGTGGGTGGTGATAATAGCGTACGTACAATACGCAGTTATGAATACCACATGTGGATTTCCTTGTGTGTCGTGACCCCCGCCCCCGCCCCCGCCTCACCGAAGCAACGCTGCTGTACGCCTTATCTCACCGTGTGTGCCCCTCCACCAAGTCAACCTGTAAGGAACAACGGGCGCTCGGATGAGGACGAATGCCTGCCTGGACTGTCTCTGCCTGCCAAGAGAACTGCTGCTGGTCGCCGCAGTGCTATGGTCCCCGGGGGCTGCATGATCACGATTTGTCGCTGGCTGCTCGATTTGCCTGGTGCATGTGTCACCCGTGGAGCCAGAAACAGACAGGGCACTATTTATCCGCGGCTTGGAAGGGGAGGGGGGAAATCAAGCGCAGTCGGGTCTTCTCCAGCCTCTTCTATAGCCCGTCCTAGAGACTGTATAGCACACGAGGACACAAAGACACAAAGACAGCTTTGAGGCCTCAAGCTCGAGAGTGTGACGAGATAAATGGTACTGTCTTTCAGTCCTTCTACGTGCTTGGCATGGCTTGGGCCAGCCCGAGTCTTGGACCCCCTCTGGCCCACTCCCTCATTCCTTGTTTCTAGCCAGTCGGGCTTTTCGACCGACTGTGTTGGCCTGTTTGTGTCTGTGGCTTCGTATGACAGGATTCACGCAGGTGAGAGGCTGCTGCGCACCGTTACCGTTACCGTTGCAGCATCTAGTGCTCCAGTACTCTAGTGCTCTGGCGCGTTTCTCATGATTCGCCCAGGAGGCACGACAGGTGAGGGGAAGGGTGTGCTGCTGATACAGGCGTTTGCGTATAATCAGCGTTGAACTGCCTTTTTTGTACTTGCTGCTTGCCCAGCTGGAAGGCTGATTTCGCGCACAGAATAGCTGCTGCTCCGCAAATACTCATGCATCATGTCGAGATGGGTGGGCGCACACAGTGCTGACATCACAGCTCCATTGGTGTGAACGTATAAGATGCGACCCCGAAGCAAGTGACACGCCGGCCCTCTTCATTTTCTAGCTTGCTGTCCTGTTGCACAGTAGCATTGCTGAGACAGTCCACGCACTCATTTGCAAAGCTTGCAGGGTTGGTGGGGGCTGATGGAGTCTTTCGAGGCCCATGTGTGGTGCCACATGAACAACAGAGGCCAGGCGGCCACTCCTACATGTCTTGTTCAGACTCTGGCCACTCTCTCATGTGAAAGGCCGAATCGGCAGGAAAGCCAGTGGCTAGAATAGCCATGGTACGTGATGTGAGGGGATCACTCTCCCTCTCTCTCTCTCTCTCTCTCTCTCTCTGGCGTTACACGGGACTCGAGAGGTATCTTCTGTGAGACAATGCTGTACTCTGTGACCGGAGAGCGGCTACGATGCTACCGGAAGCAGGTTAGCCTCCCACACAGCAGTGAGACCTGTAAGCATGAGCCATGTAAAAGCAGGAAACGGCCTGCAGCAGGGTCTGAGATTGGCCTTTGCTGGATGCTGTATAGCTGTACAGACCGCAGATGGATGGCATGGTATGGAACTTCGAGAAGGGCGCTGCGGACGAATGAAAGCTCGCCCGAGTGTCGTTAACCAGGCTACTATACCTCGGCATTGTTGTTCTTGGGGAGGGATATGGATATACACAATGGTTGTTCTTAGAGAGCCTGCGGTGCAGCATACGCGTTGCAGCTGTCTCAACAATCTGGGCCTTTTGCATTTCGGTACTTGGTGATGTAGTACTGCAGTCAGCTAGGCTATAGCTATGGGTCAGCTACAGGGCTACCTGTGGGATATAGTTGTAGTGTACTAGACCAGTTATATAGAGCTTGCAGTGTGAGGAAGCCCTGGGTGATCTGGAGGCTGGATCGCGGGTTTGTAGCAAAGACTTGCCGGGTACTGAGTAAGCGAGGAATAGGTGCTGATGAACTAGAAGAACAATAGTTATTCATACTAGGCATAAAACGGCAAGGTGAAGACCCGACTTGCACTTCTGTTGTTACACCCAGCGGCCGGTGTTAGTGACAGCTGGTTACACAGAACCCTTATACATCATTAACCCTAAGACAATAGACCTAAAGAGTGGGTCTTTCTCCCATCGTGATGTGCTCGCGCGGCGACCAAAACTCGGCCTTGAAGAGCATTTGCATGTTTTTTTTTCACACAGGAAGGCTTGGGATGTAGTCCAGGAATAATGCGCTGAAGAGTTTTTTTCCTTTTCAAGTCTCTAGACAGCAGTTAAGAAGGGGTCTTTACGCCGGGGCTAGACTGTATTTGGGGTTAGCAGAAGAAGAAGGCGTTGATTACGTGATCAAGCGGTGTTAGTGCGGCGGAAAAGTCCGTCGGGTTTTTTTAGCAGCTTTTTTTGAGGATTTTTCGAGGATTTTTTCCTTGAATTTTCCAGCATTTTATTTACATTTTCTTTCCTTTTATTTTTATTTTTCTCCTTCTTTTTGTAACGCTTTCAAACTCGGCTAGAAAAGGAACGGCAAACCTCCGCCTGTCCCCATGCGGGCCCCGTAAAAAAACAACCAGCTTATTCCGCCTGTTAATAGTGATCCGACGCCATGCGATGTGCGGCTTAAGCGGCCGAGGGATGCGAGGAGGAGGAGGAGGAGGGCCGGACTTGTAGGGGTTTTTTTTTTCTCTTGTTATAGTGGACAATAGAGACTTGCTGTTAGTGTCAGTGCCAGTGTCTGCATGTCTCTATCACGGCTACCAGCAACAGCAACATCACTAGCTCTCACTGGACTCTCTGTCTTGTATTCTCTATATTGTAGTGGTCTCTCTCTCTCTCTCTCTCTCTCTCTCTCTGACCAGCTTCCAGCAGCCCCGATAATGAAATCCCAGCATCGACGCCTGTGAGCGCCGTGCGCCGTGCGCCCTGTAGGCCACTCTTTGGCCACTCTCGGCCCCTGTAGTTGTTTGTTTGGCCGTTGCTATGATGAGCAAAGCCAGCAGAGGAGGAAGCCGGATCGAAGCAACAGGAAAGGAAGACAGGAAGAAAAAGTCCCTCTGCGTGTTTGTTCTGGGCTTTTCTCGGGCCTAATAATCTTGTGTGGTTGTTCTGCCGTGTTCCGCTGTGCTGTTGTATCTCCCGGCTTAGACGCCCTTTGCCGCGTATTATGGATTTTTATTCCTTGTTTTTTTTCACCCACTTAACCACATCGAGGCGGCACTAGACAGAAGGGCGTGAAAGTGATTGCAAGGTGAATCCTGACGGCAGAAAAAAAAGCTTGGATCACTGTTGTGTAGGTGACGAGTGGGAGCGCTGTGTGTGCAAATATGTTTGTGTGTGTGTTGTTTACGCCGAGCTGCCTTGTAGCAAGACCGGCAACTAAGATAGGCCCGCCTCTACAGTTCCTTTGCAGTATATATGCCCACTCTTGTGCTCTCTTCTGTGTCTCTACTATTGTTCGTCATTGTTTCCTGTAGTCTGTCCATTGTCTTTGATAGTTCACCGTCTGCCTCCAACACTCGCCCAACACTCACCCATCACTCACCCACCACTCACAGCTGCTTTTGCTGACTGCAGTTCTACCCTCTGTTGTACATCACCGTGCAACAACTCATGCCCCGTCTTGCCTATGCTAGCCATATTACATTAGAGCCCTTTCTCCTGCCCAGTGTCCTTTGATATCCCTCGTGCTGTGGCTCCCGAGTTCCCGCCCGCTATAGACACTTGTACCGCCTAGAGACTTGTCCCCTCTTCCACCCCTCTCCCACCCCCACAAACCTCCTCTCCCCTCTTATTCCCGCCTGCTGCTGGCTCCTAAGAAGCGTAGCCCACCACCATGGCACCAGCCCCAGAAAAGGAAGCTCTGGCGGGGCCACCAGCGCCGACAGCTGCCGTCCCCGCTCACACCTCCATATCCGACCTCGAATCGCAACTCCTCACCATAACCCCCGCCTCCAAGCGGCGCGAGTCCTCCGAGAGCAACCCCCTCTCGCCCCTCGCCCATGCCCTGACACCCATTCTCGAGACCGGAGCCGAGCGCGCCGCCCGCGAGCCGCTCAGCCACGTGCAGACCGCCACCAGCATGGCCAGTGTCGCCTCGCGCCCGCCCGACTTTGAAATCACGCTGAGCGACGACGACCCGGAAAGCCCGCGCAACTGGCCCATCTGGTATCGCACATGGACCATGGTGGTGCTGTCGTTCAGCACCTGGCTGATTGTGCTGTACAGCACCAGCTACACAGCGAGTATCCCCGGCTTTGTCGAGGAGTTTGACACCACCAGCACCACGGCGACGCTGGGTGTCACTACCTACCTGCTCGGCCTAGCCGTGGGCACCCTGGTGCTGGCGCCGTTGAGCGAGATCTACGGCCGCCATCTCGTCTATGTCGTAGGCATGACGGCCGCGTCGCTGCTGATCATCCCATGTGCAACTGCCCAGTCCCTGACTACGCTTGTAGTGACTCGTTTCTTTGGGTATGCCCCCCCCCCCCCCCCCCCCCTCCCCCCCCCATCCCCCCCCCCCCCCCCTCTCCCTCCCACCCCCCCCCCCAC